>CM070738.1:2685403-2850403 GCA_036346245.1 Bonia amplexicaulis | reverse complement strand
AGTGGACCATGCAACTGTATTACGTTTTTTTTTTTGTTTCTTTAAAAGTCTAAACAAACAAAATATTTTAAAAAATTATAGGTTTATCGAACTGCTTCCAGAATTTAAAACTACATATATGTCTTTATCCATATCTTCATCGGCTATTGCCATCTTAAAAATACTAGTAAAAATCATCAACTGCAATGCACCGCTCTAGGCCGCTTTTGTTTTCGATAAGCGATACCGCTTCTGATAAAGAGAGAGATGACGCCAGTACGCCGACGTCCTAGAACTAAGATGCCCCCAATCCTCCATAGGTTTTTAAGGATTTGTTAGAAGCCAGCCAAAGCTACACATCAGCAGTGCACATTTTCTCGTGGTACACCTTGCCGACATCCACAAATAATACATTCGTGCCAGCCGTGCCGTCCAATTATCCATGGCAGCAGTCGTACCCTCCTAGGCATAAAACACATCGTTTACAATGTTGTTCTCGAAAATCAGGGGGAAACAAACTTGCAAACCGACAGGTTAGACGAATAGAACCAGCGGCTGGTTGGTTTCCTGGTGGAAATGCTGACTATAATCTTTCAGAATGGCTATCGGGCTGTTGAAGTATAGTGAATTGTCCATTTTTCCTCATCAGCTTAAAATTTTAGGTGAATTGGTTGGTGCATGCAACTCAATATGGTATCACAGCCAAGAGGTCCTGAGTTCAAGACCTGGCTGACGCAATTAAAAAAAAAATTTCATTCCACTTCCATTCCACGTATTAGGCCTAAGGAAGCCTACACGTGAGGGGGAGTGTTGAAGTATAAGTGAATTGTCCATCTTTCCTCATCAGCTTAAGCTTTTGGGTGAATTGGTTGGTGCATGCAACTCAATACGGGCAAGCGGCGACCATGTAGAATTTGCTGCGCCCGAATGGACCAAATAATTTACTGTAGAAATTATCTAAGCCTTTAAACCTGAGCATTAACCTTAATTCTAGACTTAAAGCATGAACACCAAAATAATACTAAAAGCGGAAGCATCAAAAGGAAACATACCCGAAACATTAGAAGCCATAAAGATTAAAGTAGAGGTCTTGTGATCTTTGCAGAGAGGATCGGCGGAGTTGATGGAGAGGACGGTGATGGCGTCGGCCGGCCTCAGAGTCGTTGGAGCCGTGGACGGAGGATGGCCGGTCTTCGTTCACCGGGCGCTAGACGTTAGATCGGATCTGTGCGGGTCGGTTTGGGCTTGAACAAGCGACGTGTAACTCGCTGAAAACCCTAGCTTTTTCTTATAGTGCTGGTGACCGGGACCGTGACCAAGTTGGTTAGAAAACCGCCTCCGATCAAGGCGCGTGGGTGGACTAAGTCCCCCTGAAATATCTCAGGCAGTTAGCCTGAGATCAACCCAACATTCTCCCCTTTGATCGTAAGGCTAACATCATAAGTCCATCCTTCGATAAAACAGCACACCAAGGCAATGTGTTGTATAGTCAATAAAGTACCATACAACCTCAGTACCTATAGCGTACTATTTATATCTTAGAATGGTTATTCATTATTCTTAATGGGAGTTGGTTTGTTTTAGGTCCTTTTATCCAGAATCAGAGGCTTTCCAGTAAACCCATGCCGGCAACATTATCACGAAAAATCTTGGGTGGTAAGCCTTTAGTAAGCGGATCCGCAAGCATTAACTTAGTACTTAATATGCTTGATACTTATGGTTTGATCCTGGATTCTATCTTTCACAACATGATACTTAATGTCAATGTGTTTGGCGACACCACTTGACTTGTTGTTATTTGCATAAAAGACTGCAGTTCATTATCGCAGATAAAGTGAGTGGTTTAGAGATCTTGTCTACCACTCTAAGTCCCGGATAAAATTCTTAAGCCATACACCGCCTTGGTAGCCTCATAACATGCCACAAACTCGACTTGCATCGTTGAAGATGCCGTAAGGGTTTGTTTGGAGCTTTTCCACGAGATTGCTCCTCCTGCGAGTGTGAAAATATAACCGACGTGGATTTCTTAGTATCAACACATCCCGCAAAATCAATCAATAACCAATAACATCAAGGCTATCGAAGACTTATATGTGAGCATGAAATGCTTAGTGCCTTGCATATAACGCAAAACTTTCTTAACGGCTTTCCGTGGTCCGGTCTGGATTGACCGATATCGCCAAGCATCCGGTTACAAAAGCTAAATCGTATGTACATACTTGAGCATACATGATGCTTCCGACAATGAAGCATAATGAACCGACTTCATCGATCGACTTCATATTGGTTCCTTGGACATTGAAATGTCCCAAACTTATCGCCTTAACAATAGGAGCAAAGTAGTCGAGCACTTATGCATATTGTATTTCTTCAGTACTCTGTCAATGTATGCCTTTTGAGATAAACCCAATATACCTTTGGACCTATCTCGGTGAATTTCAATGCCAAGAACATAAGAGGCATCACCGAGATCCTTCATATCAAAATTGGATGAAAGAAATCCCTTGGTCTCAAACAGCATATCCTTATCGCTGCTAGCCAATAAGATATCATCCACATAAAGTACTAAAATGGTGAATTTACTCCCCTTGAACTTAATATATATACAGTTATCAACTTCATTTTCTTTGAAGTCGAAACTTCTTATGATCTTATCAAATTTGAGGTACCACTGCCTCGACGCTTGTTTTAAGCCATAAATGGATTTCTTAAGTCGACATCCCATGTGCTCCTTGCCTTCCACGACAAAACCTTCCGGTTGTGCCATGTAAACATTTTCTTGCAAGTCGCCATTGAGAAATGTCGTCTTAACATCCATCTGATGCAGCTCTAAATCATAATGAGCTACAAGTGCCATAACAATTCTGAATGAATCTTTAGTTGAGACAGGAGAAAAGGTGTCATTATAATCAATCTTTTCTCTTTGTGAGAAGCCTTTTCTACAAGCCTTGCTTTGAACCTTTCGATATTTCCCTTAGAGTCATGTTTTGATTTGTAGACCCATTACAGCCTACTGTTTTGACTCCGTCAGAAAATTCTACTAAGTTTCATACATCATTAGTGCTTATAGACTTTAGTTCATCCTCCAATTTTAATTCTTAGGTTGTGCTGATTTTCAACTTCAGCCTTAAATATCTTTAAAGGGGAAAAATAAAACCATAACGGGAGAAAACATTAGCGAATGTGATGAAAGAATCAAAACCATCCACTGATGTCACAGAAAAAGGACCGCAAATATCAATATCATCAGTGAATGTGATGAAAGAATCAAAAACCATCCACTGTGAATTAATTCTAAGAGTCCTGTATTGTGAGTAGTTCCCTTCTTTATTTGTTTTATTTTTCTTTACTGCAATCAATGCATCTTTTAATGCAATCAGTACAGTGGTCTGAGTCAAAGAAAACTAAAAGGTGGAGAATTTCTTCTTTAATGAGACGCTACATTCTCCCCCTCGAAATGTGGCCTAAACGACAGTGCCACAGTTTCGAAGAAGTCTCATCATTAATCTAAAGATACAGGGAAATAATTAAGAGGAAGCATATATAGCTTTTCTTGTCAAGACCATCACCATTAAATTTAATACATTTATTGTCTCAAAAATACATTAAAACTAAGAAAACCTACACAGTTTTTTTGAAAATGCCCTAACTGTTTGCAGAAGTGACATTCTCCCTATCTTTGGATGTTGCAGCGGAAGCAATATGAGGCTTTGGTGCACTGTGCACTCTAGGCCCCGATTTATCTGAGTTAGGGGAGAAATGCAACTTCTTCTTAGACTTGAAGTCCCCTTAGAACTTCCTTTTATGAGAACCACCAACATTAAAAGCAAAGTCATTTCATCATTTTTTTAGTTCTTATTCTTTCTCCTCCTGAACACACATGGCGATGAAATCGCTCATGCTCCATTTCTCTTAATTTTAAAAGCTGTGTGCTCAGAAAGAAGCGATGTCATAATGAAATGAACTAGAAAACCATCAGAAATTGTCGTGTCCATGCCCTTAAGTTTTTCTGCCATATCAGTCATCATCATGATATGTTCTCGTATGCTATCAGACCCATCATATTTAGAGGTTAAAAGCCTCTGAATTAAGGTACTGGCATAAACTTTAGTGGAACCTTTGAATTTCTACTCAATTTGAAGCCATGTAATCTTTAGCTTTTTCAGAGTTGGGAATTGCTCCCCTAATCATGACTGAAATTGAGGTTTTCATAATCATAAGTGACAAGCGGTTAGATCGTTCACATTTCTCAGTATTTTCATCATAAGTCTTCTTTTTCTCAGCAAAGTTCTCCTCACCCTCGGTGGGGGGAACGGGAACGTCTACTCTTAGGGCATAATCAAGGTCCAAAACGACAAGGACAACATAAATTCGCTCTCTCCACGAGGAAAAATTACTCCCCGTGAGTTGCTCAATATTATCAATTGTGGGGCAATGTTTGAAGTATTAAGTGCTGAATTTCAATATACAGGGCCAAAAATTAGAATCATCATAAATATATATATTGCATGTAATTAACCCTACGTTGGTCTGATTAATAACATGCATAAAATTACAGTTCTAATTCATATCACCGTTGGGCAGAAAATGAAAAAGAACTGAATAACTACGGCAACATATGATTATAAACAACGTTGGTCAGAATATAATCATATGAATACATAATGCCAAAATTAAACATAAAACTCAAAATTAAATATCTTGTTGGCGACATATGATTATAAACGACGTTGGTCAGAATGTAACCACATGTATACATAATGCCCAAAACTAAGCATAAATTCTCAAGTTTAAATATCTTCCGTTGGCGACATATGATTATAAACGATGTTGATCAGAATATAACCATATGCATACATAATGCCAAAATTTAATCATAAAAACTTTAAATTAAAATATCTAATTGGCGACATATGATTATAAACGACGTTGGTCAGAATATAACCATATGCTTACATAATGCCAAAATTAAGCATAAAATTTCTGAAATAAAATATCTCATTGGCGACATATGATTATAAACGACGTTGGTCAGAATATAATCATATGAAAACATAATGCCAAAATTAAGCATAAATTCTCAAATTAAATATGTCGTTGGTTCAATTTAAATTTGAGATTATTCATAACAATAACGTAATTATTCATCATAATTTGAGCCTCCGAAAAATAATTAAAACAGTGCATAATAATAAACTAAAACAAAATTTAAATGCACTGAAAAATAAAATTATGACAGTGCATGAAAATAAATGTAAATGCACTGAAAAACAGAAAATATAACAATTCTGTCGAAAATTTGGACCTCAAAAGAAAATTTGGGCTAAAACTTAGCCCCAAAATAAAAATTCGGGCCGAAAATCGGCCCCAAAAGAAATTCGGGCAAAAACGGCCCCAAAAGAAATTTGGGCCCAAAACGGCCTAACTCACCGCACGAACGGGTGCGGCCCAACTCACGGCCGCGCGGCCCACCACACGCGTGTAGCCCATTATTCCCGCACGCGCGCCGTCGGATTTCAATCCGACGGTCGAAAATCTCATCTCACGTGCGCGCCGTCGGATCTCGATCCGACGGTAAAAAACAAACGGCCCATTATATCATTGCGGCCTAAAACAAATTGGCCGTCCGATCGATCGGACGGTAAAAATGATCATGCTCGAAACAAAAGACCCTAACCCTAACCCTAGCCGCACTCACGCGCGCCCACGCGGAAAAACGGATCGGGCGCGAGGTGGCGGGCGGCGTCCGGCGGCAAGACGCTGCCGAGCGAAGCCACGGCGGCGGCTCCGCGGGCGACGGCGGCGGTGCCGCATGGGCGAGGGCCCCGGCGGCGGCGGCTCGGAGCGATAGATCGCGGCGCGCCGAGCGCGGCGGCGAGCGGCGTCCGGCGGATGGTGGCGGCGCGCGCGTAGCTGGGGCGGCGGCCACCGTGGAGGGAGCAAAGCGGCGCCACCACGGAGGGGGGCGACGGAGCGGCACCGCGGCACACCATGGCGACCGGAGAGGTTATGCGCAACAGCGCACCGGAGCGGCTAAGGCCGGCGGCTCAAGTGGCGCCCGGCTACACATGCATGCAGCGAAAAAAGGTAAGTTTTTTGTTCTTTGTTCTTTCATGCAGATCTATGGTCTAATTGGGTTTGGGGTTCAAGGGGGATCTTTAGGGTTTTGCCGAGAAAACAAAATTTTCCCCTCCTTCTAAAATGCTTAGCCGAGCCATTAAAATCTAAAACGAGCCTCTAATCCCAAATCCAAAGTCCGGGAAAAATAATTAGGGTTCATGTCAAATCTAGATGGCTCTGATGCCAAATGTAGAAATTATCTAAGCCTTTAAACCTGAGCATTAACCTTAATTCTAGACTTAAAGCATGAACACCAAAACAATACTAAAAGCGGAAGCATCAAAAGGAAACATACCCGAAACATTAGAAGCCATAAAGATTAAAGTAGAGGTCTTTGTGATGCTACAAGAGAGGATCGGCGGAGTTGATGGAGAGGACGGTGATGGCGTCAGGCCGGTCTGTAGTCGTTGGAGCCGTGGACGGAGGATGGCCGGTCTTCGTTCACCTGGGCGCTAGACGTTAGATCGGATCTGTGCGGGTCGGTTTGGGCTTGAACAACTGACGTGTAACTCGCCTGCCGAAAACCCTAGCTTTTTCTTATAGCGCTGGTGACCGGGACCGTGACCAAGTTGGTTAGAAAACCGCCTCCGATCAAGGCGCGTGGGTGGACTAAGTCCCCCTGAAATATCTCAGGCAGTTAGCCTGAGATCAACCCAACATTTACAACAGTGCACAATCACATCAGAGTGTTAGAGATATAATAGAGATAGTGTTGTATTAGGACTTTTTATTTCTTTCCATATATGCCTTATCTCTATATGGCATATCTCCCTGTACTTTGTGTATATATACTGGCCCTTTGGCCTCATATGAATACAAGCGCTATTCATAACATGGTATCAAAGCCTACCTAGGGTTTTCTGTCGCCTCGCTTATCGTGCCGCACGTCGGCCTCCTCCCGTGGTCGCGACTCCCACGCCGTCGTTTACTCCGTCTTGGCCGCCGCCGCTGTTTGGGTCGTCGCCGCGCCTCCCTCGGCCCGGTCGCCGCGCTTCCCGGCCTTGCCGCCGCCCGGACGCCGTGCCTCCCGGTCGCTGCGTCACCGATCCGGAGCTCCTCCCGCCGCCGATCTACCGGTCTCTGCTTCTGCGTCTTGGCCGCCGCATCATCGTGCCTTTCTTTCCGCTCCAACGATGTTCTATCTACAAAATAGAATAATATTGTCATATAAGAGACATCACATTAATAACAACAAACACCGTTACGCTGAAATAAACTATTAAGTGAGGGTGCAAAATATGTTTCAATATTGGAGATGTACACGTCAAAGCAACAGAAAAGCTATCACTCTCCGTTTCACTATGTTTGTTCATGCCCTCGGGAGTCTCTGTTTTAAAATGGTTGCCCATTAAGAGCATCAAGAGTGTAGTTATTTGCAATATTTCCACTATCTACCCCTATTTAAATGCTTTGAAAAGGATAAGTGATTGTAATGTCATTTAATAGGGTATGTATGGTCATTCTCATTATCTTTTTTTGGTCTATGCGCATGGTGGGCTGTGAACAAATATTGCGAAACAGATGGAGTATCAGATAAGCAGGATATATCATGCCTTCTTGCATAACAGAAGACCGCCTGTTGTTTGCACCATCAGTTAACGAAGATAAACCATATTCAGACTGAAGACGCCTACGGTGACTGGCAACCTTCCTCTCGATCTCCTCCATGTTACGCAAACCTTTCTCCTCAAGAGATTCACGATACTGCATGACAGCAATCTCAATCTGCCTCAACTTCTGCCTGAAGATCAGAAGGCATTGCAATTACAGTAAAATAAGTGCCTGATTAACAAATGATATAAAAATTGGTAATGAAATGGTAAAATGATTAAACATGGGGGAGAAGTACCTATGTTCTTCATCCACAATTGTATCTAGGTGATGGCTTGCGTGATCAGTACTAACTTCTGTTGCATCAGCCTTCCCAGGATCACCAGCAATATCGCTTCCAGATGAATAGCCTAATCCCAAGCCTTGACCGTCTTTTCTATCTTCATCATCGCTGCCGTCATCCTCTCGACTCCATTTAGAAGCTGGCAAAACAGGGTCAACTTTTGGCTTCTTGCTTGGAACTGGTTGAAGTTCAGCAGATGAAGACTCTCTGGAACGTCCTTGGCCTGTTTCCATACTATGGCAAGAGAGCCCCAATATATCAGAATCATCATCACCAGTTCCAAGTCTCAAAGCACTACGAGCATTCACACCAATTTCCTCTCTTCCAGTTTTATGTTGTTCACCTTGTCCATATTTCATGTCAACGTTTTTCTCATATCAACGTTGTTCACCTTGTTCACCTTGAACAAACAGGTTCAAGGCATGAAGCGGGTCATGGAAAACCCCGTTTAGATGCAGCAGGTATTAACTGATGCAGCCCAGCTCAAATATTACCTTATGGAGATTCTCAAGCATCAATCACCTTCCTTTCTCTTATCCTTTTCCCTGTCTCTGCTTCTGTCATAGTAGTCATCCCTCCCTCGGCTTGCACTTTTTTCACGTACCCAGTCTCTCCCAACATCATTACCATGCGATCTGTCTCTGTTGAGATTCTGCTCTCGGTCTCTCTCCAGTGACTTCCTCGAAGGACTACGGCTCCTACTCAGGCTCCGATGCCGCTTCCTGGAAGAGTCACGTGCATCATCGTGCCTTTCTTTCCGCTCCAACGATGTTCTATCTACAAAATAGAATAATATTGTCATATAAGAGACATCACATTAATAACAACAAACACCGTTACGCTGAAATAAACTATTAAGTGAGGGTGCAAAATATGTTTCAATATTGGAGATGTACACGTCAAAGCAACAGAAAAGCTATCACTCTCCGTTTCACTATGTTTGTTCATGCCCTCGGGAGTCTCTGTTTTAAAATGGTTGCCCATTAAGAGCATCAAGAGTGTAGTTATTTGCAATATTTCCACTATCTACCCCTATTTAAATGCTTTGAAAAAGGTTAAGTGATTGTAATGTCATTTAATAGGGGTATGTATGGTCATTTCTCATTATCTTTTTTTGGTCTATGCGCATGGTGGGCTGTGAACAAATATTGCGAAACAGATGGAGTATCAGATAAGCAGGATATATCATTCATGCCTTCTTGCATACCAGAAGACCGCCTGTTGTTTGCACCATCAGTTAACGAAGATAAACCATATTCAGACTGAAGACGCCTACGGTGACTGGCAACCTTCCTCTCGATCTCCTCCATGTTACGCAAACCTTTCTCCTCAAGAGATTCACGATACTGCATGACAGCAATCTCAATCTGCCTCAACTTCTGCCTGAAGATCAGAAGGCATTGCAATTACAGTAAAATAAGTGCCTGATTAACAAATGATATAAAAATTGGTAATGAAATGGTAAAATGATTAAACATGGGGGAGAAGTACCTATGTTCTTCATCCACAATTGTATCTAGGTGATGGCTTGCGTGATCAGTACTAACTTCTGTTGCATCAGCCTTCCCAGGATCACCAGCAATATCGCTTCCAGATGAATAGCCTAATCCCAAGCCTTGACCGTCTTTTCTATCTTCATCATCGCTGCCGTCATCCTCTCGACTCCATTTAGAAGCTGGCAAAACAGGGTCAACTTTTGGCTTCTTGCTTGGAACTGGTTGAAGTTCAGCAGATGAAGACTCTCTGGAACGTCCTTGGCCTGTTTCCATACTATGGCAAGAGAGCCCCAATATATCAGAATCATCATCACCAGTTCCAAGTCTCAAAGCACTACGAGCATTCACACCAATTTCCTCTCTTCCAGTTTTATGTTGTTCACCTTGTCCATATTTCATGTCAACGTTTTTCTCATATCAACGTTGTTCACCTTGTTCACCTTGAACAAACAGGTTCAAGGCATGAAGCGGGTCATGGAAAACCCCGTTTAGATGCAGCAGGTATTAACTGATGCAGCCCAGCTCAAATATTACCTTGGAGATTCTCAAGCATCAATCACCTTCCCTTTCTCTTATCCTTTTCCCTGTCTCTGCTTCTGTCATAGTAGTCATCCCTCCTCGGCTTGCACTTTTTCACGCACCCAGTCTCTCCCAACATCATTACCATGCGATCTGTCTCTGTTGAGATTCTGCTCGGTCTCTCTCCAGTGACTTCCTCGAAGGACTACGGCTCCTACTCAGGCTCCGGCGTCGCTTCCTGGAAGAGTCACGTGCATCATCGTGCCTTTCTTTCCGCTCCAACGATGTTCTATCTACAAAATAGAATAATATTGTCATATAAGAGACATCACATTAATAACAACAAACACCGTTACGCTGAAATAAACTATTAAGTGAGGGTGCAAAATATGTTTCAATATTGGAGATGTACACGTCAAAGCAACAGAAAAGCTATCACTCTCCGTTTCACTATGTTTGTTCATGCCCTCGAGTCTCTGTTTTAAAATGGTTGCCCATTAAGAGCATCAAGAGTGTAGTTATTTGCAATATTTCCACTATCTACCCCTATTTAAATGCTTTGAAAAGGTTAAGTGATTGTAATGTCATTTAATAGGGTATGTATGGTCATTTCTCATTATCTTTTTGGTCTATGCGCATGGTGGGCTGTGAACAAATATTGCGAAACAGATGGAGTATCAGATAAGCAGGATATATCATTCATGCCTTCTTGCATACCAGAAGACCGCCTGTTGTTTGCACCATCAGTTAACGAAGATAAACCATATTCAGACTGAAGACGCCTACGGTGACTGGCAACCTTCCTCTCGATCTCCTCCATGTTACGCAAACCTTTCTCCTCAAGAGATTCACGATACTGCATGACAGCAATCTCAATCTGCCTCAACTTCTGCCTGAAGATCAGAAGGCATTGCAATTACAGTAAAATAAGTGCCTGATTAACAAATGATATAAAAATTGGTAATGAAATGGTAAAATGATTAAACATGGGGGAGAAGTACCTATGTTCTTCATCCACAATTGTATCTAGGTGATGGCTTGCGTGATCAGTACTAACTTCTGTTGCATCAGCCTTCCCAGGATCACCAGCAATATCGCTTCCAGATGAATAGCCTAATCCCAAGCCTTGACCGTCTTTTCTATCTTCATCATCGCTGCCGTCATCCTCTCGACTCCATTTAGAAGCTGGCAAAACAGGGTCAACTTTTGGCTTCTTGCTTGGAACTGGTTGAAGTTCAGCAGATGAAGACTCTCTGGAACGTCCTTGGCCTGTTTCCATACTATGGCAAGAGAGCCCCAATATATCAGAATCATCATCACCAGTTCCAAGTCTCAAAGCACTACGAGCATTCACACCAATTTCCTCTCTTCCAGTTTTATGTTGTTCACCTTGTCCATATTTCATGTCAACGTTTTTCTCATATCAACGTTGTTCACCTTGTTCACCTTGAACAAACAGGTTCAAGGCATGAAGCGGGTCATGGAAAACCCCGTTTAGATGCAGCAGGTATTAACTGATGCAGCCCAGCTCAAATATTACCTTGCGGAGATTCTCAAGCATCAATCACCTTCCCTTTCTCTTATCCTTTTCCCTGTCTCTGCTTCTGTCATAGTAGTCATCCCTCCCTCGGCTTGCACTTTTTTCACGTACCCAGTCTCTCCCAACATCATTACCATGCGATCTGTCTCTGTTGAGATTCTGCTCTCGGTCTCTCTCCAGTGACTTCCTCGAAGGACTACGGCTCCTACTCAGGCTCCGACGCCGCTTCCTGGAAGAGTCACGTGCATCATCGTGCCTTTCTTTCCGCTCCAACGATGTTCTATCTACAAAATAGAATAATATTGTCATATAAGAGACATCACATTAATAACAACAAACACCGTTACGCTGAAATAAACTATTAAGTGAGGGTGCAAAATATGTTTCAATATTGGAGATGTACACGTCAAAGCAACAGAAAAGCTATCACTCTCCGTTTCACTATGTTTGTTCATGCCCTCGGGAGTCTCTGTTTTAAAATGGTTGCCCATTAAGAGCATCAAGAGTGTAGTTATTTGCAATATTTCCACTATCTACCCCTATTTAAATGCTTTGAAAAAGGTTAAGTGATTGTAATGTCATTTAATAGGGTATGTATGGTCATTCTCATTATCTTTTTTGGTCTATGCTGGTGGGCTGTGAACAAATATTGCGAAACAGATGGAGTATCAGATAAGCAGGATATATCATTCATGCCTTCTTGCATACCAGAAGACCGCCTGTTGTTTGCACCATCAGTTAACGAAGATAAACCATATTCAGACTGAAGACGCCACGGTGACTGGCAACCTTCCTCTCGATCTCCTCCATGTTACGCAAACCTTTCTCCTCAAGAGATTCACGATACTGCATGACAGCAATCTCAATCTGCCTCAACTTCTGCCTGAAGATCAGAAGGCATTGCAATTACAGTAAAATAAGTGCCTGATTAACAAATGATATAAAAATTGGTAATGAAATGGTAAAATGATTAAACATGGGGGAGAAGTACCTATGTTCTTCATCCACAATTGTATCTAGGTGATGGCTTGCGTGATCAGTACTAACTTCTGTTGCATCAGCCTTCCCAGGATCACCAGCAATATCGCTTCAGATGAATAGCCTAATCCCAAGCCTTGACCGTCTTTTCTATCTTCATCATCGCTGCCGTCATCCTCTCGACTCCATTTAGAAGCTGGCAAAACAGGGTCAACTTTTGGCTTCTTGCTTGGAACTGGTTGAAGTTCAGCAGATGAAGACTCTCTGGAACGTCCTTGGCCTGTTTCCATACTATGGCAAGAGAGCCCCAATATATCAGAATCATCATCACCAGTTCCAAGTCTCAAAGCACTACGAGCATTCACACCAATTTCCTCTCTTCCAGTTTTATGTTGTTCACCTTGTCCATATTTCATGTCAACGTTTTTCTCATATCAACGTTGTTCACCTTGTTCACCTTGAACAAACAGGTTCAAGGCATGAAGCGGGTCATGGAAAACCCCGTTTAGATGCAGCAGGTATTAACTGATGCAGCCCAGCTCAAATATTACCTTATGGAGATTCTCAAGCATCAATCACCTTCCCTTTCTCTTATCCTTTTCCCTGTCTCTGCTTCTGTCATAGTAGTCATCCTCCTCGGCTTGCACTTTTTCGCGCACCCAGTCTCTCCCAACATCATTACCATGCGATCTGTCTCTGTTGAGATTCTGCTCGGTCTCTCTCAGTGACTTCCTCGAAGGACTACGGCTCCTACTCAGGCTCCGACGCCGCTTCCTGGAAGAGTCACGTGCATCATCGTGCCTTTCTTTCCGCTCCAACGATGTTCTATCTACAAAATAGAATAATATTGTCATATAAGAGACATCACATTAATAACAACAAACACCGTTACGCTGAAATAAACTATTAAGTGAGGGTGCAAAATATGTTTCAATATTGGAGATGTACACGTCAAAGCAACAGAAAAGCTATCACTCTCCGTTTCACTATGTTTGTTCATGCCCTCGAGTCTCTGTTTTAAAATGGTTGCCCATTAAGAGCATCAAGAGTGTAGTTATTTGCAATATTTCCACTATCTACCCCTATTTAAATGCTTTGAAAAGGTTAAGTGATTGTAATGTCATTTAATAGGGTATGTATGGTCATTCTCATTATCTTTTTTGGTCTATGCGCATGGTGGGCTGTGAACAAATATTGCGAAACAGATGGAGTATCAGATAAGCAGGATATATCATTCATGCCTTCTTGCATACCAGAAGACCGCCTGTTGTTTGCACCATCAGTTAACGAAGATAAACCATATTCAGACTGAAGACGCCTACGGTGACTGGCAACCTTCCTCTCGATCTCCTCCATGTTACGCAAACCTTTCTCCTCAAGAGATTCACGATACTGCATGACAGCAATCTCAATCTGCCTCAACTTCTGCCTGAAGATCAGAAGGCATTGCAATTACAGTAAAATAAGTGCCTGATTAACAAATGATATAAAAATTGGTAATGAAATGGTAAAATGATTAAACATGGGGGAGAAGTACCTATGTTCTTCATCCACAATTGTATCTAGGTGATGGCTTGCGTGATCAGTACTAACTTCTGTTGCATCAGCCTTCCCAGGATCACCAGCAATATCGCTTCCAGATGAATAGCCTAATCCCAAGCCTTGACCGCCTTTTCTATCTTCATCATCGCTGCCGTCATCCTCTCGACTCCATTTAGAAGCTGGCAAAACAGGGTCAACTTTTGGCTTCTTGCTTGGAACTGGTTGAAGATCAGCAGATGAAGACTCTCTGGAACGTCCTTGGCCTGTTTCCATACTGTGGCAAGAGAGCCCCAATATATCTGAATCATCATCACCAGTTCCAAGTCTCAAAGCACTACGAGCATTCACACCAATTTCCTCTCTTCCAGTTTTATGTTGTTCACCTTGTCCATATTTCATGTCAACGTTTTTCTCATACACCCACTCCTTCTCAGCCTCTTCCAAGTTAAGCAACCTGGCAACCATCATCTCTTTACCACCGCATAGTGAGAGGCCATTATGTCTGCAACGACGTTCAAGTTCAGCTAGCGGAAGCCCTAACAGCTCCTTTGTTGCTGCTGCCTTTCCTGTGGCCAAGGCACCATCTTCATTAAGCCTAAATCCATCATTGCCACTCTCAGAGCTAGTTTTCTTTTCAATTTCAGGTGCATCGCCACATAGAGAGTGGAAAGGGATGACCCCAGAATTGCCTGATCTAAGAAAGGTAGCCCTCAGCCCATTCAGATATGCATCCGAAAACAAGAACCAGTCTGCCCATACATGTAGAACTTTCAAAACCCTCTCCTGCAGAGTAGTAATAAATCAGTGATAACCTGCAGAGTAGTAATAAATCAGTGATAAGATGTAAGAACATCAAGGGGGAAAAAACTCAAGTACTCAACAAATTACCTTCAGTGCTTCAGCAGTAATCCTTCCTGTGATAGTGCAGTACAAGTCATTGAAGCTCTCCATAACATCAGGTATAGCACCCTCAAACTTGGTACGGAATGCAGAAGCATTCTTCACAGGAGCACTACTGTTATGAAGGATGTCAGACACAAGCATAAGGCGGGCAACCTTGGTTGGGATAGGCGTCTCCTTAAGTGTCAAAGATTCTGTAGGAACCTCAACAATCTGAACATACAAGACAAGCATCAATGAGTACTCTTGCAATGTGAACTACAGAAGATTATGAAAGTATACTTCAGTATCCAGTAGGCCTCTGAAGTCCGAATTCACATCAAATAAATGAAAGATAAGCAGAGAACAAAACATACACGATTATACAAACAACCAGAAGGTCCCAATAGTCAATATGTGTCGCTAAAACAACGCTCGAGAAAAAAAAAGACGCTCAATAGTCAATATGATGGATGCAATAGTTCCTTTTTTTTAAAAAAAAAGATGGGAGTACAGGATTACTCTGCGTAAACCCAAATATGCACTGCTAGCCCTGACCGCATCTTCATCATTCTAACTAATTGTGGCTATAGTTTAATAACAAAAGATAGCATTTCCTCAATCAATGTTCACACTAGATGTTACCAATTTTACCCATTTTTCATTCTTTACTCCTTAGACACACATCATATCTCATAAAAAGGGATGTGCTTCAAACAGATAGTTCATGCTAGTGTCACCACATGAATCCCTTGAATCCATAACCTCAAGATTGTTAACTCATAATGATCAAGCTATTAGTATTAGCTGATCTCAATGTGGTTACAAGTCATTGAATTTTTCAAGTAGGCCAGTTCAGAAAGAAAGGGAGAAAAGGCTAGCAAACCTATGAAACAGAGGCAATCTAAACCAGAGTGAATTCATAATCTCAAGTTCAAAATAAAAGAAAACAAAAGGAGAAATTAGCTCTTTAAGTCAAATGCGATATAAGGAATGCATTACCTCTCCAGCTGCATCAGCATTATCCAAGGCAAATCCCATAGGCTCCTTTATCTGACTCCTCTATAATGTCAATGCCCGAAGCATGTCCTCAAATTCATCACGCTGTGAATCAGTCAATGTACACTCCACTTCAACACGCTGGAGAAAGAAATGGCAAATCAAATTAATCTTGTAATAGTGCAAAATCGTGCAAAGTAATAAAGTCTCTCACAGGGTCAACAAACTCTTACCCTGCTTCTACCTGCTGCAAAAGTAGATTCTTTCTGACGATCTGGACTTCTGCCGGATGGCAAAGCAGGTGGAACCCATCTGAAATAACATATTCAATACAACATCATGTTACCACAGTCAATAAGCACAGGACCAACACATAATGGAATATCATTGTGCACCCCTATCACCTTCCACTTCCCGTGATCATGATAAATGGTTCTGTTCGCCATCGTTGTAAAGTATCACCCTGTGCTCCAATAACATAAAGCAGTTAATTGATAGCGCTCTATCAGTACAATGATTTGCACATAGCTTATCCATACATATGTTTTACAGATGCAAGAATTCAAGTGGCTGGTTCCTAAAAAGTTATTTTCCAGCCCAATACTAGGAGACTTAACACAATTCTAGAGAGCAAGCTAAAAAGTATATGCTCAAAACTTCCAAAGTAATAAATTTCAACAAACTAAAAGATCATTCAATTTGACCATTTAATAGGTTTCCATTGAGCAGAACATATACAATGGAAACATGTCCTAATTGCAATCAAAGATACCAGAAAAGACAAAGTAATTAAGATAGGAAGCTTTACCATCACCACTTCGCACAAAGAATAGCAGGTTTGAATGGATGACACAGATATAAACTATCTTCTATTGCTAGATCATAGTGGAGGTAGCAATAAAAAATTTAGCAACATAAAGATCAACAGATACCTGAGCAAAGGAGTATAATCTCCAAACATAGTATGTGTGCTCTTTTGATTTGAGATCAAACAGGAAGTTAAACAAAGAATTTCCTCGCCCTCTCTCCATTACAGCTTGTTCAAAAGCACATCCACCATCAAGTACATGAAGAGCCATTGTGTCAATCACATGCCGAAGATGCGCATCATCTGGTCGAGCAACCACTATATCAGGAACATTTGGTGTAAGGACCTGTACCAAATGAACCCACAAATTGAAGTTGCAAAACCAAATTTAATGCAAAATCACAAGATATCATGCAACTGGCTAACTGCCAATATCCTTTTTCAAGACGAAACTTTTTGGATTTGCCTACTTGAGAGTTCAGAAACAACAATGGAGCTACAAATCATATCTGGGCTTATCAGATATTAAAGAATGACTGGCAAAGTTACATACAAGACAGTACTGGTGAATATACTGGAATGGAAAGGACTACACAATTGATGTGCCAACTGAGGAAAGATGAAAGAATACTCCAAATATTAAGATGTAGTGATGAATTTTCTCTTGGTCTATACAATTCAAGCACTTAAATACTTCTTTTAAAAAGAGAGAGATAGAGAACTCAAATGGGCAGCATTGTGAATTATGAACCATTCATCCTTCAAAGTAAAACATGGCAAAAAAATTTAATGGTATTGCTAATTTGCTTTTATGGGAACAAGATGACCTGGATAGCAAGACCACTACACAAGGACAAATGCATATAGCAATATTGTAAAATCACCAAAAAAAATTGACATCCCACAACAAAGAGTAGGGAGAAAAGATTATGTAACAAGTTCCATACCAGCTCTGAGGTTTGTGGTGTAACAGATGCAACAGGTGGGCCACCAGGACCAGATATGATGACAGCACTACGCTGTATAAAATATTAAAGTAAAAAACGTGACCAACGACAATTCATGTGGGCAACAACAAAACACGTCATTCTATTTCTGATTGCCATGTGTCCTGGGGGAGGAGCAGGCAGTGCCTGTGATGGAAGAGCAACAGATTTACCCCACCCAATCTTCAGCTCATAGTCATACACAACAACACCTGAAAGGAATCATATTTAAATAAATTGAAAGCAAGTATAGAAGTAATATTTCAAGCTCCCAAAGAAAAATGGGCAAACATGGTCCTGCCACCACATGAAAGTGCAAAGTAACTTGCATTTCATCCTTGGCTGCCTGTCCATCTGCTCTATTCATGAAGGCAACAAAACCACAATTCCTTTGCCTTCTGTGTTCCTCTTCTGTTCGAGGCCACATAATCTTGACACTAGCAATAGGTCCAAACCGACCAAACGTCCTCAAAAGAAAATTCTCATCGACCTAACATAATAAAATGCAGCATTCAGCCAACCATGTTGCATATAAACTTGAAATTATGTTTCGACAGTCATGAGCAGTTGAGAAAATCAACCTTGGGAGAGAGATTGCCAACATATAAGTTTGTAGTTTGTGGATCTCCATCGTCAAATGATCCTGGAAATCTCCCAATAGGATCGAATTCATCTGGTAGTTCATCAAAACGGCTGGAGGGCTGCAGGAAAACGCTTCAAACATCAATATAACAGACTAATAATATTACAAAGATTTCTAGATACAAGGCTGTGAATTAATCACTAAATTTCTTATGAGATGGAAATCGGTTTTAAAAATTCCTAGAAGTTGCAGACATGTTAGAAAACACAGGTGTTCTACATTCTAGTCAATTAATAGATAACATTTCAACGAACGGAGAATAATCTAAATTACTCCGTAGGTATATTTAAAATGTTGTCTAGTGGAAAGAGCCAAAATATCCATTTTAACACATATGTAAGTACGTACCGCGGAGGCAGTGGCGGAGGGAGGGAGGGGCTGGAGGGGGCCCGGCACCCCCCAAGCTTTTACTAATTCTCTATTATATAGCTAATTACATGTGTTTAATTAGGGGTTTAATTAATATGTTCTTTTGCCTAAATTATTTCAGATTCTCAGTATGAATGTTACATCATTTCTTCCAATTTGCAGATACGTTGATGTGATTAAATCCCGAAACAAGAATGATAACACCACAACCTTTCACCATTACAAAGTAGATGTGTTTAATATTGCAATTGATCAACAATTGATTGAGCTAGATGATCGATTCAGTTCTCAAGCGACAGAGGTTTTGTCCCTTTGTGCCTCTTTGGATCCAAAGTTGAACACTTCGACATAGCAAATATATGCACTCTAGTGGAAAAATATTAATCCGTTGAGTTCTCAAGTCAAGAAAGAGCTCAATTGGAGTGCCAATTGCCACATTTTCAGCTTAATATATGCAACTATCCAGACATAAGTGAATTACCATCACTTGCTGATCTAACAAGTGGACTAGTTAAGACTAGTAAAGATTCACCTTATCCTATGGTGGCAGGTTGTTAAGATTAGTCTTAACTCTTCCGGTTTCAACTGCAATCACTGAGAGATATTTTTCAGCTATGAAACTTGCAAAGACGCGACTTCGAAGTACAATGGGAGATGGATTTCTACAAGATTGTTTGGTAATTTATATTGAAAAGGAATTGGTCGCAAAGATTAGTAATGATGATATTATTAAGGCCTATGATCTTACTGGTAATCGTAAGAGCTAAGTTTAAGTTAATAGAGATGTAATTTTTTTTGCATTGTAATTTGCGAAACATATTATTCAGATATGTGACCATTAGATCGGTAAATTTGGCATGGTTCATTGGTTCTACTCTTTGTCCATATTGTCCCCCCTATATCCAATTTCTGGCTCCGCTCCTGCGCGGAGGTGTCACTGTGCCAACCCTCACGCCTTTCTCGAAGCTCTTGCTCAAACTTGAGTTCCTCCATGAACTTATCTATTACTCTTGGCTTTCCTTTTTCCTTTTCCTTTGGTCGCTCCACTTCCTTCTGCATGCCAAGATAATGAGTAAACAAAGAACTATACTGAATACTGAGACAATCATAAGAATAATGAAAGTGTCCTAACATTTTTCTCTGGCTCTTTCCCAAATGATGGTGGCAAAAAAGAAGGAATGTACCTGGATAAAAGTATGCTATCTACAAGGTAGCTATCACACTCATAAGTTATATTATGCCATGTATCACATGTAAAGATAGATGACATGGGCTTATGAGAAAGACAAAAACGAAAGGATAGAAGCAACGCACCCAAAAAAAGGGTGGCAGGGTTGAATTACTAAATAGACCTACTGCCCTACCTACAGGGGGATTTTGGATACTCTCAGTTCGATTAATGGAACTTTCACCTTCCTCTACGTTGGCGTATTTTCTCTTTTCGAAATCATGTTTATCCAACATACACATAATAGAATTTTAGACTTCAGAAGTTTGAAGCAATCATATTTCAGATAAAAAATATAGCTAATCCTAAAGCTTACACTTATAGACCATTGCCTGCAATGATTTAGTGGACACCACATAACATTTGTAACTTAGTCTAGCACGAGGGGTCACTTGTTCTAGCATGAGTGCACAAGGGGGGTCCAAAAAATAAATGAGTAACACTCTGTTTGGCATTGCGTTGGCTTTTCAAAAGCACTTGAATTTTTCTACTTTTGGATAAAATAATAGCCAAATCTTAATTTAATTTTTAAAAATTCCTATAACTAACAAAAAGTCACAGTGCAGTGCAGCATAGAAACCAGAGTACCCCTAAATCAGTAAATCTAGATTACATCAACCTCCAATACAGTTCCCCATCACTATAATTAGCTAAAATCAAATCTTTACCGCAATCTGTATACTCCTTAACTTGATTGGTTAGGTTCTGCAAAATTGTGAGTATTTCCTCACAATGCTGCATATGTACAGAATGTTCTTACTTCATAATAAACTGAAAATGTTTCTAAATTGTGCAAGCAGAAGATACCATCTCATAATAAAACAGGGTAATTTCATATCAAATTCTTGAATATATTGATAATAAAGTAAAATATACAAAGCATTATTTTTATTGGAAATGACAACAATATTGGAATTACTTAATTCTAGTCAACTACAAGAAGTAACAGGATCATATTATCAGTAGTCATCATATTGTGATTCCAAAAATTTCCCTACTTCATACACAAATTGTTCCGCACAGCTGCAGATGTAGATTGTAGGATTCTAAGACCTGGCTCAAGATTCTAGAAACTACAGTCAGCATAACTGCCCATTAAAACTACTTCCATAAGGTACAATGAATTTGTAGATTCTTACAGGTCACCCCCAAATATAACATGAGCCATCATTATCTAGATGCAACATGGGTACTCTCCATAATCAGTACAACACCTGCATACTATCTACGAGCAGGAACCTTTTTTACATAGACATAGAACTAGAAGTCATTATCATACCAAAAGGGTACAATGAACTAGAACCGCAAAAAAATGAGATACTCCAATGCAAGTTAAAGGTTGTGCCCCGAGTCGAGACAATTCATGCATAGGATACTAGCCATCGGTTACAGTCCTGTGGAATTAATACCAGGGATCTAAGGCCTCCAAGGATTAGACAGGATATATAAGCCTCTACAAAATGTTCATTTCTACAAACACAACATGACCGTATAAAAATCATAGCCATAGTACTAAAAAAACCAAAATATAAGTTATGTATTATTAGTATGAGCTTAAGCAGCAAGTCAGCAATAATGGATTGCTCTGTCGAGATGGTGTACGCAACCATAGTCAGCACTACAGCATACATGCTAATGCAATACAAACCATGAAAAAAGGTGGCATGGCTATTCATAAGGCCAGACAAGACTATTTTCTTCTTCAGATCACCCTTCTCATCTTTTAAATGCATTCAGCACTTGGTAAAAGTTCCAAAGTTAAACGAGCAGGCAATTCACAAATCGTAATTATAACAAATAGTAAATTATGTGCCAGAGTATATAGCATAAGACATTTAAAAACAGCTCGTGGTTGGTCTCTGAGTTCCGATTATATTGGCCACATGACTGTCTATGTAGCAGTGGTACCACAGGATACCATCTTCTAGAAATCAAGTATTTTTGCTGTTTACATATTGCCCTTCTTTGGAACGGACCCCCCATCTTTGGACTTTCCACCTGCCATTGCCGAATGAATAAAAAGGCCGGTCTCTTGATTGATTGGAGCAATAAAAGAAACAATGCATATATCCATCATGATTGATATTGAAACTACAAACTGGGGAGGCAACTACAACAAAGTATAGGAAAATGAAACCCCTATCACTAACCATCAGAATCAGTCCTCAGCTTGGCATTGGGATCAATCACACCCCCTCGGACAAACTTCGATCCAGAAGCGCTTTCCCCCTTGAATGACTCGACAAACTCCGCGTACACACATGCCGCTTCATCTTCCTCCTTCTTCACATGCAAAAAGCAGTTCAAATCAGACATGAACGTAAAGTACATGCAAAAAGAAACACCTAGCAGTGTCAGGAAACGGTTAACAGGGAATCAAAACCCTGACCTTCTTTCTCGCCTCCTCATTCTCCTTATACCGGTGGAACGCGAGCTTCTTTGAATTCATCTGGACACTAGCATACAATCATCACCAGAGCATCAGAAAATCCGAGCACTTCAAACGTTTCTACCACCCTATATATCATCGAAATCAAATCAAACTTATTACAAAAAGCAAAAACAACACACAGAACATGAGCACCAAAGTCATCGCAACCACCCTGATGCTAAGGCATTAGCGCTGACATCATCGTGGCGCGTGGCTCGGGACAACGATTTGGCGGCCAAAGGGTTGCAAGGTGCGACAACCGAGGTAGGTGGCGACTGGCAACAGGGTAAACGGTGGCGCAGAATGGAGCGGTGATGATGACAGCGTGGCTGACCGGCGACGGCGAAGAGGGAGGCTGACCGGTGACAAGGCTTACCGGCGAGGTCGGCTCAATGCGAAAGACGAAGATGACAATCGACGAACAGAGATGAGGACAACACGGCGGCTTGGGTGTCTCAGCGATGTCAGTGACTTCTGGAGATGGCGATGAAGCTTCGGGATGCAGGACAACAAGGGGAGGCGCGACCTTTTATGGCGTGGAGCCGAGAGACCACGGTAGAGACAACTCGAACGCCGATGCGGACACGGACGCCGAGAGACCACGGTAGAGACAACTCGAACGCCGATGCGGACACGGACACCGAGACAGGACCGGGGCAGACACCGCAAAGGAGACGACTGACAGGTGCCACCTGTCGCGCGAGAAGAGAGAGGAACGGTCGAGATCACGGCGCTGGATGCTGGCTGCTCGATGCGAGGCATGCGGGCTAGCAGACCGGAGGGAAGGTGGACCGGAGAGATGGGCTTCGGCCCATTAGGCTTTAGGGGATTTTAGGGATTTTATTTATTTTAGAAATTGATTTAAATCTAATTGAGCTCTAGAAAATAGCACATAAATCTGAAAAAATCCTAGAAAATTTCAAAAAATCCTTGCAACACAAGGAATCCAAATAAAACAATTTTGACATTAATTGAAGTTTAACTTAGTCACATTAAATTCTTTTAATTTGTAAAAATCTAGTTAAGTTTTAATTAAATTTAGAAAATTCCAACTGGTGAATTTTATTTTAAAAGTTTCAAAAAGACTCTAAAAAATAGATGTTACATTGTCATTGTTCCGAAACAAAATAAAAGACGTGTTAGGCACGACATATAGGGGGTTAGCTTAGTGAATCTGATTGGATCTAAATATTTTGCAGAAGGAACACTAGCTTAACAATTAAAAGACTTTTCATAGCCCAAGTCTATGCACTGCACTGGCCAGTTCAACGCACAAATTGCAGTAGTCTATGGGTAGATTTGATAGCAGAGAGGCCCAGTAAGAATTGCATTGCTTCCTCCAGTATTCATTTTTGGAAAATTCATGCCTACCAAAAAGTTCCATGCATACAGAGAATGGCCAGCAACTTTTTCACCGACAATTCCTTCCCATGTACATATCAAACAGTGGATGATAAACTGAATTCAGATTCGATACGCCGCATGATCAGAAGCACAACCCATGATCGAGGCTTGGAATGGAACCAACTTGTTTATCGTTGCACACGACAAAATACACGTCGTTCGCAGCATACACATGACAGAACCTATTCTTTTCCTCCGAAGCCGACGGCTTTTGGCTTTTGCTACAGTACGTAACTTTTAAACGGGGTATTTTCTCAAGATGGGGTCTACAGGTTAAACGATCTACATGTTAAAAGCCCAACATTCGTATCTGCCAAAATCGCAAGTGAGTATCTGTCTCTCCGTAATCAGATCAGAAATGACCAAAATTCAAAAATTTCACCAAAAGCCATAAGCCGCAAAGAAAAGAACAGCACGGAGACGTCGATGATTGAAACCACAACCAATGTTGAACGGCGCACAGAAGCTGTTGCGCCAGCCAATCATTTATCTCGGGTTCTCAGGCAGAATGTGCACAGCCACAGCATTTGACATACATTTGATATGTATAGTAACCGTTTCTTCACTTCGCCTGCTTATGAAATAGAATCTTTGCATCCTCACCTGCGTCAAGGTGACCCACACATTCCCCCCATGCCCATCACTTTCATCACAGTCCACATCATCACATAAGGACCACGGGTAGTCATCCACCCCTACGACTGAGCACAAGAGAGGAAGTAGAAGCTTACCCGAGCTGCCTAGAGCCACGACATGCACGAGATGCCGCGTTGCTGGCTCACAGCAGTGAGGCCACACCACGACCGGCCGATCACGCTTACTCGGTGGCACTCCACCGTGCTCCCTGACGCATGAGGAGGCCCCGAGCCCTGTCATAGTGCGCTGAGGCTGAGGCACCACACCTAACCATTATCCTCACAAATTAATCAGAAAGTCACAAATCAAAGTTACAGGAAATCAAATCACTAAGTAACAAAGTAGGGGAAAAGGGGAGGAATCCATATGGGACCCAACGGCACCAAGCCCACCACCAATAGTGACGGAACAGAGTGAAGGCGACTGGTGGTGGCCGAGTAAGCGACCTAGGAGGTGGCATGGACCAGGCTAGGCCGAGGCCAGGCAATGACCTAGGGAGGCCAAAGCCAAACAACGAGCGGCCAGGTGATGCAAGCGCGAGTAAGCTGAGTCAGGCGACCCAGGAGAGGCCGAGAGAGGTGGCACAACTAAGAGGGAGCTGGTGAGGGAAGCAGTGGCATATGGCGGTGGGGAAGGTACTTGAGGGAGCGCATCCAAGCACAAGAGAGCGAGAGAGAGAGAGTGGGTAAGGGGATGATCGGGTCAGTAGTGGGCCAGCTGGGATATAAGTCTGTGTGTATAAATACGTACAAACATACATGAGGATATACGGTATATAGGTAAATGTATACGTGCGTGCGTGCGTGCGTGTATGTATGTATGTATGTATAATCATGCATAGGCAGTATCTGACCAACAATAGCAAACTATCGAATACACTAAATTGACAAAGCCCACATGTGTGTGTATGTATGTATGTATGTATAATCATGCATAGGCAGTATCTGACCAACAATAGCAAACTATCGAATACACTAAATTGACAAAGCCCACATACTCTCACATTAATAAAATAACAACGAACAATAGGTACAAGATAAAATTCAATTATAAACACCATGACCGGTGTAAGTGACGAAACACTCACCACCAAGAAACTTTGAAGTAGCATATTTTATATTTCTGTAAATTAACTCATAGCCTACATATTAAATGCATACGATGATCCGAATCAAGAGAAAATACTCCACCAGAATGTGTCTAAACCTGGAAACCACTACCAGATTCCGGGCAAGCATGCCTTTAATCATCTTAACTAGAGTATCTTCATCTAAAACAAGTTATTTCTTATTACAATATTATCATCAATTGCATGAAATGAATTTCTACTTAATTCGGATGAATGATGGGAGAATGATAGATGGAAATTTAGTGGGCTCAACTGAAAGAGCAATTGACCTTCAGTGTAAATATCTGGTGGGTCAAGGGTGCCTTTGAAAAGGTATAGAGAGGAAGGTTGGGACCATTTGCATATGAATATAATCTAAGGATTTAATCGCTTTCACTCATATAATGGGCCATATATGTCGTATCGACCATGGTCCTGTCTAAGATGGGTAGAACTAGTAAATCTATCATATTATTGTACACTCTACATTAGGTATGTAGATTATCTAGGGGATTTCTCAATTGGACTCAGGGCCATAAAGGATAAGTCCGACGCCTATAT
Organism: Bonia amplexicaulis; assembly: GCA_036346245.1. Lineage (NCBI taxonomy): Eukaryota > Viridiplantae > Streptophyta > Magnoliopsida > Poales > Poaceae > Bonia > Bonia amplexicaulis. The sequence continues at coordinate 2,824,283 of CM070738.1, read as the reverse complement.
TTAGTGTAGTGTAGTATCGAGTGAAGGTGCATCCAGCCCAACCAATGATTAGAGATACCTAGTCAGGTGGAGGTATAATATAAAAAAATAAAGAGAAAAGTTATGTACTCTGATTTGGGTATCACATATAAGAAAATGCAAATAACCATTCACAATAAAAATCAGAGTAACTATAGATAAAGTGGTATAAGCCTGTGTAGTACTATATAAACTGTTAATTCATACATATCTCCCGGGCTAGAGTCTACAGGGACCAAATATGGATTCTATCTTGTCATGCAAGTGATCAGTAGATTTCTAAATTTAAAATCTGAAATCTTCTCCAACATAAAAACACTTATTTTAGAAATGGCGTGAGATAAGATAGAATCCATGGGTGTTGGTTAATGTTCATAAAGTTGCATATTTTCTATTCATACTTGTTGAGTACATTTGTACCCATTCTTGGCACTATTCTCTTTTGTTATAGACTAGTCCGTCCAAAGTTCTATCCGGTACAAACGACGCATACGTGAGGGTAGCTATAGCAAGGGGGGTGGAGCTGACCCTGAGTATGACGCTTACAAAGTGGATGCCCTATATGAGACGTGGGACAAGTAACTAGCTAGCAGTAGATTGTATGTGAATCTCAGGGTATAATAGCATGTTTGTATCCGTAGTTTAAGTACTTGTTTAATTATTGATTTGAAGTACTTCTGTTTCTAGTAATATTGTAATAATCAGGCACTGTTTAGCCTTATTAAAGACTTTAAACCTTCATAGTAATGTTATTGACATATTGTGATGATATGAAATGGTCTCTAATTATTGTTCGACTACAACACTCTGATGTGGTTTATTAATCGATAAAACTGAAATTTTATTTTATTTTATCGAGTAATAACGACAAATTAATATCATTATCTAAGGTAGTGATGGCACATATCCTCACAGAAGTGAATGTGCAGTTTATAAATTGTTTATGTATTGACCATAGTCACACTCTTAGAAAATATTCACAGAAATAAGAAAGATGGAAGTTGCAGAACGCAAGTCACAAACAACCGGATTTGCTTCTTGGTGAGTTTGCTTACCGGACGGATTGGGTTTAATGCAGGTTGCCTTGTGAGTTTTGACATTGCTTGTGTTTGTTGGGACGTCCCAAGGCTCACAATGGCTGGTTTTGGCCAGAAATATCTTGTGGACACATGAGTGGACCATGCAACTGTATTACGTTTTTTTTTTGTTTTTGGTTTCTTTAAAAGTCTAAACAAACAAAATATTTTAAAAAATTATAGGTTTATCGAACTGCTTCCAGAATTTAAAACTACATATATGTCTTTATCCATATCTTCATCGGCTATTGCCATCTTAAAAATACTAGTAAAAATCATGAACGGTAACAGACCTGCTCTAGGCCAGTTGCTGTTTTCGATAAGCGATACCGCTTCTGATAAAGAGAGAGATGACGCCAGTACGCCGACGTCCTAGAACTAAGATGCCCCCAATCCTCCATAGGTTTTTAAGGATTTGTTAGAAGCCAGCCAAAGCTACACATCAGCAGTGCACATTTTCTCGTGGTACACCTTGCCGACATCCACAAATAATACATTCGTGCCGGTAGTCAGTCAATTATCCATGGCGTGATCGTACCCTCCTAGGCATAAAACACATCGTTTACAATGTTGTTCTCGAAAATCAGGGGGAAACAAACTTGCAAACCGACAGGTTAGACGAATAGAACCAGCGGCTGGTTGGTTTCCTGGTGGAAATGCTGACTATAATCTTCGAAATGGCTATCGGTCATTGAAGTATAGTGAATTGTCCATTTTTCCTCATCAGCTTAAAAATTTAGGTGAATTGGTTGGTGCATGCAACTCAATATGGTATCACAGCCAAGAGGTCCTGAGTTCAAGACCTGGCTGACGCAATTAAAAAAAATAATTGCAGTCCACTTCCATTCCACGTATTAGGCCTAAGGAAGCCTACACGTGAGGGGGAGTGTTGAAGTATAAGTGAATTGTCCATCTTTCCTCATCAGCTTAAGCTTTTGGGTGAATTGGTTGGTGCATGCAACTCAATACGGGCAAGCGGCGACCGTGTAGAATTTGTCATACCGAATGGACCAAATAATTTACTGTAGAAATTATCTAAGCCTTTAAACCTGAGCATTAACCTTAATTCTAGACTTAAAGCATGAACACCAAAATAATACTAAAAGCGGAAGCATCAAAAGGAAACATACCCGAAACATTAGAAGCCATAAAGATTAAAGTAGAGGTGTTGTGATGCTGCAGTAGAGGGATCGGCCGGAGTTGATGGAGAGGACGGTGATGGCGTCAGGCCGGTCTGTAGTCGTTGGAGCCGTGGACGGAGGATGGCCGGTCTTCGTTCACCTGGGCGCTAGACGTTAGATCGGATCTGTGCGGGTCGGTTTGGGCTTGAACAACTGACGTGTAACTCGCCTGCCGAAAACCCTAGCTTTTTCTTATAGTGCTGGTGACCGGGACCGTGACCAAGTTGGTTAGAAAACCGCCTCGATCAAGGCGCGGGTGGACTAAGTCCCCGAAATATCTCGAGCGATTAGCACGAGATCAACCCAACATTCTCCCCTTTGATCGTAAGGCTAACATCATAAGTCCATCCTTCGATAAAACAGCACACCAAGGCAATATGTTGTATAGTCAATAAAGTATCATACAACCTCAGTACCTATAGCGTACTATTTATATCTTAGAATGGTTATTCATTATTCTTAATGGGAGTTGGTTTGTTTTAGGTTCTTTTATCCAGAATCAGAGGCTTTCCAGTAAACCCATGCCGGCAACATTATCACGAAAAATACTGGGTGGTAAGCCTTTAGTAAGCGGATCCGCAAGCATTAACTTAGTACTTAATATGTTTGATACTTATGGTTTGATCCTGGATTCTATCTTTCACAACATGATACTTAATGTCAATGTGTTTAGCAGCACCACTTGACTTGTTGTTATTTGCATAAAAGACTGCAGGTTCATTATCGCAGTATAAAGTGAGTGGTTTAGAGATGCTGTCTACCACTCTAAGTCCCGGGATAAAATTCTTAAGCCATACAGCCTGCCCGGTAGCCTCATAACATGCCACAAACTCAGCTTGCATCGTTGAAGATGCCGTAAGGGTTTGTTTGGAGCTTTTCCACGAGATTGCTCCTCCTGCGAGTGTGAAAATATAACCTGACGTGGATTTCTTAGTATCAACACATCCCGCAAAATCTGAATCTGAATAACCAATAACATCAAGGCTATCAGAAGACTTATATGTGAGCATGAAATGCTTAGTGCCTTGCATATAACGCAAAACTTTCTTAACGGCTTTCCAGTGGTCCGGTCTGGATTGGACGATATCGCCAAGCATCCGGTTACAAAAGCTAAATCGTATGTACATACTTGAGCATACATGATGCTTCCGACAACTGAAGCATAATGAACCGACTTCATCTGATCAGCTTCATATTGGTTCCTTGGACATTGAAATGTCCCAAACTTATCGCCCTTAACAATAGGAGCAAAGTAGTCGAGCACTTATGCATATTGTATTTCTTGATGATCATCAACGTATGCCTTTTGAGATAAACCCAATATACCTTTGGACCTATCTCGGTGAATTTCAATGCCAAGAACATAAGAGGCATCACCGAGATCCTTCATATCAAAATTGGATGAAAGAAATTCCTTGGTTTCCTGGTGGAAATGCTGACTACAATCTTTCAGAATGGCTATCGGGCAAGCGGCGACCGTGTAGAATTTGCTGCGCCCGAATGGACCAAATAATTTACAGCAGTGCACAATCACATCAGAGCAGATACTACTTCAAAAATGTGCTCACCCTGTTTGATGTTTCACAATTCACACACACTAATTTTGTTCTTCAAACTACATAGTTCCTCTCTGAGAAACACCACCTTAATCCTCAAAGTTACCCATTACAAACAGGTTCAAGGCATGAAGCGGGTCATGGAAAACCCCGTTTAGATGCAGCAGCTATTAACTGATGCAGCCCAGCTCAAACATTACCTTGCAACACCCTTATTCAGGCAAAGGATGAATGCACATCAAGGAGATTCTCAAGCATCAATCACCTTCCCTTTCTCTTATCCTTTTCCCTGTCTCTGCTTCTGTCATAGTAGTCATCCCTCCCTCGGCTTGCACTTTTTTCACGTACCCTCTCTCTCCCAACATCATTACCATGCGATCTGTCTCTGTTGCGATTCTGCTCTCGGTCTCTCTCCAGTGACTTCCTCGAAGGACTACGGCTCCTACTCAGGCTCCGACGCCGCTTCTGGAAGAGTCACGTGCATCATCGTGCCTTTCTTTCCGCTCCAACGATGTTCTATCTACAAAATAGAATAATATTGTCATATAAGAGACATCACATTGATAACAACAAACACCGTTACGCTGAAATAAACTATTAAGTGAAGGTGCAAAATATGTTTCAATATTGGAGATGTACACGTCAAAGCAACAGAAAAGCTATCACTCTCCGTTTCACTATGTTTGTTCATGCCCTCGGGAGTCTCTGTTTTAAAATGGTTGCCCATTAACAGCATCAAGAGTGTAGTTATTTGCAATATTTCCAATATCTACCCCTATTTAAATGCTTTGAAAAAGGTTAAGTGATTGTAATGTCATTTAATAGGGGTATGTATGGTCATTTCTCATTATCTTTTTTTGGTCTATGCGCATGGTGGGCTGTGAACAAATATTGCGAAACAGATGGAGTATCAGATAAGCAGGATATATCCTTCATGCCTTCTTGCATACCAGAAGACCGCCTGTTGTTTGCACCATCAGTTAACGAGGATAAACCATATTCAGACTGAAGACGCCTACGGTGACTGGCAACCTTCCTCTCGATCTCCTCCATGTTACGCAAACCTTTCTCCTCAAGAGATTCACGATACTGCATGACAGCAATCTCAATCTGCCTCAACTTCTGCCTGAAGATCAGAAGGCATTGCAATTACAGTAAAATAAGTGGCTGATTAACAAATGATAGAAAAATTGGTAATGAAATGGTAAAATGATTAAACATGGGGGAGAAGTACCTATGTTCTTCATCCACAATTGTATCTAGGTGATGGCTTGCGTGATCAGTACTAACTTCTGTTGCATCAGCCTTCCCAGGATCACCAGCAATATCGCTTCCAGATGAATAGCCTAATCCCAAGCCTTGACCGCCTTTTCTATCTTCATCATCGCTGCCGTCATCCTCTCGACTCCATTTAGAAGCTGGCAAAACAGGATCAACTTTTGGCTTCTTGCTTGGAACTGGTTGAAGTTCAGCAGATGAAGACTCTCTGGAACGTCCTTGGCCTGTTTCCATACTGTGGCAAGAGAGCCCCAATATATCTGAATTATCATCACCAGTTCCAAGTCTCAAAGCACTACGAGCATTCACACCAATTTCCTCTCTTCCAGTTTTATGTTGTTCACCTTGTCCATATTTCATGTCAACGTTTTTCTCATACACCCACTCCTTCTCAGCCTCTTCCAAGTTAAGCAACCTGGCAACCATCATCTCTTTACCACCGCATAGTGAGAGGCCATTATGTCTGCAACGACGTTCAAGTTCAGCTAGCGGAAGCCCTAACAGCTCCTTTGTTGCTGCTGCCTTTCCTGTGGCCAAGGCACCATCTTCATTAAGCCTAAATCCATCATTGCCACTCTCAGAGCTACTTTTCTTTTCAATTTCAGGTGCATCACCACATAGAGAGTGGAAAGGGATGACCCCAGAATTGCCTGATCTAAGAAAGGTAGCCCTCAGCCCATTCAGATATGCATCGGAAAACAAGAACCAGTCTGCCCATACTTGTAGAACTTTCAAAACCCTCTCCTGCAGAGTAGTAATAAATCAGTCATAAGATGTAAGAACATCAAGGGGGAAAAAACTCAAGTACTCAACAAATTACCTTCAGTGCTTCAGCAGTAATCCTTCCTGTGATAGTGCAGTACAAGTCATTGAAGCTCTCGATAACATCAGGTATAGCAGCCTCAAACTTGGTACGGAATGCAGAAGCATTCTTCACAGGAGCACTACTGTTATGAAGGATGTCAGACACAAGCATAAGGCGGGCAACCTTGGTTGGGATAGGTGTCTCCTTAAGTGTCAAAGATTCTGTAAGAACCTCAACAATCTGAATATACAAGACAAGCATCAATGAGTACTCTTGCAATGTGAACTACAGAAGATTATGAAAGTATACTTCAGTATCCAGTAGGCCTCTGAAGTCCGAATTCACATCAAATAAATGAAAGATAAGCAGAGAACAAAACATACACGATTATACAAACAACCAGAAGGTCCCAATAGTCAATATGTGTCGCTCAAACAACGCTCAAGAAAACAAACGACGCTCAATAGTCAATATGATGGATGCAATAGTTCCTTTTTTTAAAAAAAAGATGGGAGTACAGGATTGCTCTGCGTAAACCCAAATATGCACTGCTAGCCCTGACCGCATCTTCGTCATTCTAACTAATTGTGGCTATATTTTGATAACAAAAGATAGCATTTCCTCAATCAATGTCCACACTAGATGTTACCAATTTTACCCATTTTTCATTCTTTACTCCTTAGACACACATCATATCACATAAAATGGGATGTGCTTCAAACAGATAGTTCATGCTAGTGTAACCACATGAATCCCTTGAATCCATAACCTCAAGATTGTTAACTCATAATGATCAAGCTATTAGTATTAGCTGATCTCAATGTGGTTACAAGTCATTGAATTTTTCAAGTAGGCCAGTTCAGAAAGAAAGGGAGAAAAGGCTAGCAAACCTATGAAACAGAGGCAATCTAAACCAGAGTGAATTCATAATCTCAAGTTCAAAATAAAAGAAAACAAAAGGAGAAATTAGCTCTTTAAGTCAAATGCGATATAAGGAATGCATTACCTCTCCAGCTGCATCAGCATTATCCAAGGCAAATCCCATAGCCTCCTTTATCTGACTCCTCTCTAATGTCAATGCCCGAAGCATGTCCTCAAATTCATCACGCTGTGAATCAGTCAATGTACGCTCCACTTCAACACGCTGAAGAAATGGCAAATCAAATTAATCTTGTAATAGTGCAAAATCGTGCAAAGTAATAAAGTCTCTCACAGGGTCAACAAACTCTTACCCTGCTTCTACCTGCTGCAAAAGTAGATTCTTTCTGACGATCTGGACTTCTGCCGGATGGCAAAGCAGGTGGAACCCATCTGAAATAACATATTCAACACAACATCATGTTACCATAGTCAATAAGCACAGGACCAACACATAATGGAATATCATTGTGCACCCCTATCACCTTCCACTTCCCGTGATCATGATAAACGGTTCTGTTCGCCATCGTTGTAAAGTATCACCCTGCGCTCCAATAACATAAAGCAGTTAATTGATAGCGCTCTATCAGTACAATGATTTGCACATAGCTTATCCATACATATGTTTTACAGATGCAAGAATTGAAGTGGCTGGTTCCTAAAAAGTTATTTTCCAGCCCAATACTAGGAGACTTAACACAATTCTAGAAAGCAAGCTAAAAAGTATATGCTCAAAAGTTCCAAAGTAATAAATTTCAGTAAACTAAAAGATCATTCAATTTGACCATTTAATAGGTTTCCATTGAGCAGAACATATACAATGGAAACATGTCCTAATTGCAATCAAAGATACCAGAAAAGACAAAGTAATTAAGATAGGAAGCTTTACCATCACCACTTCGCACAAAGAATAGCAGGTTTGAATGGATGACACAGATATAAACTATCTTCTATTGCTAGATCATAGTGGAGGTAGCAATAAAAAATTTAGCAACATAAAGATCAACAGGTACCTGAGCAAAGGAGTATAATCTCCAAACATAGTATGTGTGCTCTTTTGATTTGAGATCAAACAAGAAGCTAAACAAAGAATTTCCTCGCCCTCTCTCCATTACAGCTTGTTCAAAAGCACATCCACCATCAAGTACATGAAGAGCCATTGTGTCAATCACATGCCGAAGATGTGCATCATCTGGTGGAGCAACCACTATATCAGGAACATTTGGTGTAAGGACCTGTACCAAATGAACCCACAAATTGAAGTTGCAAAACCAAATTTAATGCAAAATCACAAGATATCATGCAACTGGATAACTGCCAATATCCTTTTTCAAGACAAAACTTTTTGGATTTGCCTACTTGAGAGTTCAGAAACAACAATGGAGCTACAAATCATATCTGGGCTTATCAGATATTAAAGAATGACTGGCAAAGTTACATACAAGACAGTACTGGTGAATATACTGGAATGGAAAGGACTACACAATTGATGTGCCAACTGAGGAAAGATGAAAGAATACTCCAAATATTAAGATGTAGTGATGAATTTTCTCTTGGTCTATACAATTCAAGCACTTAAATACTTCTTTTAAAAAGAGAGAGATAGAGAACTCAAATGGGCAGCATTGTGAATTATGAACCATTCATCCTTCAAAGTAAAACATGGCAAAAAAAATTTAATGGTATTGCTAATTTGCTTTTATGGCAACAAGATGACCTGGATAGCAAGACCACTACACAAGGACAAATGCATATAGCAATATTGTAAAATCACCAAAAAAAATTGATATCCCACAACAAAGAGTAGGGAGAAAAGATTATGTAACAAGTTCCATACCAGCTCTGAGGTTTGTGGTGTAACAGATGCAACAGGTGGGCCACCAGGACCAGATATGATGACAGTACTACCCTGTATAAAATATTAAAGTAAAAAAGGTGACCAACGACAATTCATGTGGGCAACAACAAAACATGTCATTCTATTTAAAACCTGTAAAAATATTAGGAGAAAGTTAGCTGAACATGTAAAGTTTGATATAGCAGGAAGGGCGAAAGAAGCAACCTCCTTATTTCTGATTGCCATGTGTCCTGGGGGAGGAGCAGGCAGTGCCTGTGATGGAAGAGCAACAGATTTACCCCACCCAATCTTCAGCTCATAGTCATACACAACAACACCTGAAAGGAATCATATTTAAATAAATTGAAAGCAAGTATAGAGGTAATATTTCAAGCTCCCAAAGAAAAATGGGCAAACATGGTCCTGCCACCACATGAAAGTGCAAAGTAACCTTGCATTTCATCCTTGGCTGCCTGTCCATCTGCTCTATTCATGAAGGCAACAAAACCACAATTCCTTTGCCTTCTGCGTTCCTCTTCTGTTCGAGGCCACATAATCTTGACACTAGCAATAGGTCCAAACCGACCAAACGTCCTCAAAAGAAAATTCTCATCAACCTAACATAATAAAATGCAGCATTCAGCTAACCACGTTGCATATAAACTTGAAATTATGTTTCGACAGATCATGCGCAGTTGAGAAAATCAACCTTGGGAGAGAGATTGCCAACATATAAGTTTGTAGTTTGTGGATCCCCATCGTCAAATGATCCTGGAAATCTCCCAATGGGATCGAATTCATCTGGTAGTTCATCAAAACGGCTGGAGGGCTGCAGGAAAAAGCTTCAAACATCAATATAACAGACTAATAATATTACAAAGATTTCTTGAGACAAGGCTGTGAATTAATCACTAAATTTCTTATGAGATGGAAATCGGTTTTAAATATTCCTAGAAGTTGCAGACATGTTAGAAAACACTGGTGTTCTACATTCTAGTCAATATAACATTTGAACGAACGGAGAATAATCTAAATTACTCCGTAGGTATATTTAAAATGTTGTCTAGTGGAAAGAGCCAAAATATCCATTTTAACACATATGTAAGTACGTACCGCGGAGGTGTCACTGTGCCGACCCTCACGCCTTTCTCGAAGCTCTTGCTCAAACTTGAGTTCCTCCATGAACTTATCTATTACTCTTGGCTTTCCTTTTTCCTTTTCCTTTGGTCGCTCCACTTCCTTCTGCATGCCAAGATAATGAGTAAACAAAGAACTATACTGAATACTGAGACAATCATCAGAATAATGAAAGTGTCCTAACCTTTTTCTCTGGCTCTTTCCCAAATGATGGTGGCAAAAAAGATGGAATGTACCTGGATAAAAGTATGCTATCTATAAGGTAGCTATCACACTCAATAGTTATATTATGCCATGTATCACATGTAAAGATAGATGACATGGGGTTATGAGAAAGACAAAAACGAGAGGATAGAAGCAACGCACCCAAAAAAAAGGGCGGCAGGGTGAATTACTAAATAGACCTACTGCCCTACCTACAGGGGGATTTTGGATACTCTCAGTTCGATTAATGGAACTTGCACCTTCCTCTACATTGGTGTATTTTATCTTTTCGAAATCATATTTATCCAACATACACATAATAGAATTTTAGACTTCAGAAGTTTGAAGCAATCAAATTTCACATAAAAAATATAGTTAATCCTAAAGCTTACACTTATAGACCATTGCCTGCAATGATTTAGCGGACACCACATAACATTTGTAACTTAGTCTAGCATGAGGGGTCACTTGTTCTAGCATGAGTACACAAGGGGGGTCCAAAAAATAAATGAATAACACTCTGTTTGGCATTGCGTTGGCTTTTCAAAAGCACTTGAATTTTTCTACTTTTGGATAAAATAATTAGTCGAAAGCATCTTTTTTGGAGCCATAATAGCCAAATCTTAATTTAATTTTTAAAAATTCCTATAACTAACAAAAAGTCACAGTGCAGTGCAGCATAGAAACCAGAGTACCCCTAAATCAGTAAATCTAGATTACATCAACCTCCAATACAGTTCCCCATCACTATAATTAGCTAAAATCAAATCTTTACCGCAATCTGTATACTCCTTAACTTGATTGGTTAGGTTCTGCAAAATTGTGAGTATTTCCTCACAATGCTGCATATGTACAGAACGTTCTTACTTCATAATAAACTGAAAATGTTTCTAAATTGTGCAAGCAGAAGATACCATCTCATAATAAAACAGGGTAATTTCATATCAAATTCTTGAATATATTGATCATAAAGTAAAATGTACAAAGCATTATTTTTATTGGAAATGACAACAATATTAGAATTACTTAATTCTAGTCAACTACAAGAAGTTACAGGATCATATTATCAGTAGTCATCATATTGTGATTCCAAAAATTTCCCTACTTCATACACAAATTGTTCCGCACAGCTGCAGATGTAGATTGTAGGATTCTAAGACCTGGCTCAAGATTCTAGAAACTACAGTCAGCATAACTGCCCATTAAAACTACTTCCATAAGGTACAATGAATTTGTAGATTCCTACAGGTCACTGCCAAATATAACAAGAGCCGTCATTATCTAGATGCCACATGGGTACTCTCCATAATCAGTACAACACCTGCATACTATCTACGAGCAGGAACCTTTTTTACATAGACATAGAACTAGAAGTCATTATCATACCAAAAGGGTGCAATGAACTAGAACCACGAAAAAATGAGATACTCAAATGCAAGTTAAAGGTTGTGCCCCGAGTCGAGACAACTCATGGATAGGCAACTAGCCATCGGTTACAGTCCTGTGGAATTAATACCAGGAATCTAAGGCCTCCAAGGATTAGACAGGATATATAAGCCTCTACAAAATGTTCATTTCTACAAACACAACATGACTGTATAAAAATCATAGCCATAGTACTAAAAAAACCAAAATATAAGTTATGTATTATTAGTATGAGCTTAAGCAGCAAGTCAGCAATAATGGATTGCTCTGTCGAGATGGTGTACGCAACTATAGTCAGCACTACAGCATACATGCTAATGCAATACAAACCATGAAAAAAGGTGGCATGGCTATTCATAAGGCCAGACAAGACTATTTTCTTCTTCAGATCACCCTTCTCATCTTTTAAATGCATTCAGCACTTGGTAAAAGTTCCAAAGTTAAACGAGCAGGCAATTCACAAATCGTAATTATAAAGAATAGTAAATTATGTGCCAGAGTATATAGCATAAGACATTTAAAAACAGCTCGTGGTTGGTCTCTGAGTTCCGATTATATTGGCCACATGACTGTCTATGTAGCAGTGGTACCACAGGATACCATCTTCTAGAAATCAAGTATTTTTGCTGTTTACCTACTGCCCTTCTTTGGAACGGACCCCCCATCTTTGGACTTTCCACCTGCCATTGCCGAATGAATAAAAGGCCGGTCTCTTGATTGATTGGAGCAATAAAAGAAACAATGCATATATCCATCATGATTGATATTGAAACTACAAACTGGGGAGGCGACTACAACAAAGTATAGGAAAATGAAACCCCTATCACTAACCTTCAGAATCAGTCCTCAGCTTGGCATTGGGATCAATCACACCCCCTCGGACAAACTTTGATCCAGAAGCACTTTCACCCTTGAATGACTCGACAAACTCCGCGTACACACGTGCCGCTTCATCTTCCTCCTTCTTCACATGCAAAAAGCAGTTCAAATCAGACATGAACGTAAAGTACATGCAAAAAGAAACAATTAGCAGTGTCAGGAAACGGTTAAAAGGGACTCAAAACCCTGACCTTCTTTCTCGCCTCCTCATTCTCCTTATACCGGTGGAACGCGAGCTTCTTTGAATTCATCTGGACACTAGCATACAATCATCACCAGAGCATCAGAAAATCCGAGCACTTCAAACGTTTCTACCACCCTATATATCATCGAAATCAAATCAAACTTATTACAAAAAGCAAAAACAACACACAGAACATGAGCAGCAAAGTCATCGCAGCCACCCTGATGCTAAGAGCGATGGTTCCATACTTGCATGTCAAAAGTTCACGCAGAAACTTAACCTACCATCAGCTCATCACACGTCACAGATCCCCACGCAGACCCGCCCCTCGACACACACTGACGCGCGCGCGCACCTTCCAAAACGCCAGGCACAAACCATAAAGGAGTCGAGAAAAAATCGTAGGGGAGAAAAACCGAGCGCGAGTAACCCGACACCCTAATCCAGGGTCATCGCCGCTGGAAAACGCAGCCCCAACCGAACGAGCAGCAGGCGCACGAGCTCTACACCAGCAGCACCCAGAACCGGGCGACACCTAGCGCCGCCAGCCACTCCGATGGACAAACCCTAGCAACCGGACGCGAGAGGGGGGTAAACGATGTAGGCGCGCTCACCTTGCGCTCGGTGGCGAGGCGGCCGGGATCGGGCGGCGGTTCGAGAGGGTCTCTAGGGTTTCGGCTCGCCGCGGAAGGCAATGGAAGGGGAAGGCGGAGGCTGGCTAGTGGCTAGGCTACCGAGGTCGTCGGGGAGGCGAGCCCTGAGCCCCTTCCGCGCAGGCGCGGCCGTGTCCGAGTCGGTGTCCAATCCAATCCGGAGTTTTGCGCGTCTAGGGAAAACTGGGTTGGCCTCACTGTGGCCCAGCCGTGCTTGCCCTTAAAAAACCGTAGGACTGTGCTGACAACTGAACTCTTATCAGTGATTTTTAAGATGGGAGCTGAAACCCTCCCTAAACACGGTGTCTACGTGCGCGTGTGAGCGACGTCGATCTTAAAAGCACATCGCTCTTGCTTTCTTATCGGATTGAGATTTTTTTTAAAAAAAAACTGGTTCATGCACGAAACTTTTTTGCAACTGAGTCATAAAAATAGTGAAACGGAACATACTATCTAGCCAACTTCACACATCAAATATTGAAAAGCAAGCGACAGAGAGAGAAAAGTGGCCGGAATGCGCGAGAAGATAGAGAAAGTGGAGAGTGTGGACGGTTGTATCCTGAGAGAGAGGAGGAGGAGAAAGACGATTCGTCTTGATCAAATCGGATGGTTGTAGAGAGGGGAGAGGAGAACACACTGACGATCACCAACTTCTCTTTATATAATAGTATAGATATAGTTTCAAAGCTAAGAGATTACAAGTTCAGGATCTAACTAACGTAATACTATAAAACATAATTATGGCCCACTTTGAGTCTGTCTTAGATCTGATGTAGCCTAGACGCAAGGAGATGTTAAAGTATGTTGCCCATATTTTCTCATCGTTTAAATTTTCAGATAAACTATTTAATGTACAAAATTTAATAGACGATAATAGCTATTTGAGTCATAGATGCTCTTCCATTCTCAAAGGGCCTCGTAACAAACTAAACTTTTTAGTCGACAAGTTTCAAGATGTGCTTGCTTTTGGAAAAGAGCAACCGGTCTTTGCTAAACTTTTTCATGATATAGCAACTGATCTTTGCTATGCTACTTTCATCCTATTCATATTGATTTTCACTTCTAATTTCTATTTAAGAAAACCAAAAACCAATACGAATATATAATCTTTCGAAGCGGTTTTTTCACTTATCTCGCTATTGTCTCGCTCCAAGGATAAAAGCAGGAGATCACGGATGCATCATCCACACCATTCCTCTCACTCCCATCACGAGTACGTATCTCTCACTCACTTTTTACACTGCTCGTCTCATCTTCTAATAGTTGTTTCTTTCAGTCATTATTATTTATTTTTTATAAAAAATCATAAACCACAATAAATAACTATCAATAAAAACCAATAAAACGACCCCTATCATCTATAACGGCATACTAAAAAAAGGATGCATGGATGTTGTGGCACGAGCAGTGGTCCTTGGCAGCTTAAATCGGGTGGCTCAAATCGGACCTGAAAAAGGACTCGATGGACGCGATGGCCGATGGATCCATGTGAGGCTGGCGTACTGCTCCGCTCGATCGGCGTAGCGACGAATGCAACAAAACACCTGCATTTCACTGTCAAACTAAAGAGTCAAGTGGCTAGCCCCTTTTGTTGTCTTTGTTGGATTGAGCTGATGTACTATGATTTTGGCCTTTGGTAATTGGTATGAGACCTAGCAACCTATCTGTGACTTCTTTATTTTTATGCTGATGATAAGGTAGGTGTACATTCAATGATTTGGTTATGTAGGAGGCGTTTATATTAACTTTTGATAATATTGTTGGTTGTGGTTTATGAATTTTAGTTAAAAATGAATAGTAGTGGTTGAAAGAAGTGGCTTTTTGAAGGAAAGAGCAAGCAATGTAAACAGTGAGGGAGATATGCATACGTGTGATGGGAGTGAGATGAGTGGGATAGATTATGTGCTTGTGACTTTCGCCTTATCCTACAAGCGAGAAGGTAGTAAAAGGAGTAAAGAAGCCGCTTCGAAAAGTTAAGTATTCATATTAACTTGTGTTTTTTCTAAGTAGAAAACAATACGAATATTGCCATATTTACTGCATGCACGATGAATCAAATCAGTTCCGGTTCTGTTTAGTGTTTATATTTCTGAAGTTGTTCGGCCATAGCGATAAATGGCCATAGAAGATCTCTAGTATTTCAACCGGAATCGGCGAAAGAGGGCCAGTGTTTTTGATCCCATGGACGCACCAAGGAATGGAATGATTCCTCTTCTGCCTATCGATTCGACTCTACTGTAGTACTAGTCTATTAGCAAAGTAGGAGAAGAGTGCTTTGTTTATACGATTTTTCTGTCCCCTAAGTAGGTTTTTTTAAAAAATAGCTTCATAGACATTATTTTTACGAAAATAGCTCCCTTCATGCAGCCGGGGCCACGCTAGGGCGCATGCCACAGCTGGTGAGCGTACCTAGCGTGGCCGGGAGACGCGTCAAGCCGAGCAGAGTTCCAACTTTTTCTGATAATTTGACCTTTACATCTCGTCGCTATCATTCGTTGTCTCTATTCACATGGTTATTTAAGCGTACAAGGGCGCGCAGCGAACCGCACCCCTGCATTCCCTCCCTTCCTCCTCCTTTCGCATTGCTCACAGCGCTCTGTCACAAACAACAGTGCCCCTCGTTCATAAACTACCTCGTCCCGCATCGAGGATACTAATCTGCAGTATTAGTTGGTTTTTTATTATGTTATTCATTTGGGACACTATTTGATGACGTAGAAAATAATGCTATATATGTTTGTCTATGCAGTATTTCATGCATGCGGTGTACGGACGCTCTCCTATTTATCGGTAAGTTAATTTCAATATCGTATGTACATTTTCATGTGGAATGACGCTTTACTGCTCTGGTATTTTCTGCAGAAATGGACAAACTATTCGTGTTCCACAGTGGTGAGGTTGTGCGTAGTGGTCCATTCGTACTTGATCTGTCCAGCTGTGAGCGTGTTGTAGTAACTGTTCTCAACCTAGCGCACGTGCCTTTGGTCAAGCTACGCCGGTGCATTCAGCAGTTGTTTGATAGGGGCGTGGGAAGGAACAACATAATAATAGAGACAATGGTCGCTACCATGGTCACACCCTAGGGGCAAATGATGTGGGACATAGTGAAACTTACTAGCAGTGCTATGTAGGAGCATTACATGAAGATCGCTAGCAATCCTTCATCTCCGACCTTTCGGCGGCCCATAGTGTATGTTCATTTTGTTGACCGTGGTGATTCCTCTAGGGTGGCTGACGTGCAGGCGGGCAGGAATGACACCAAAAAACTAACCATTGCAGCTAACTTTCTGAAAAAATCAGGACGGGCGAAAGTACTGCAGGCCAAAGGCCGATACTTCCTCTCCTAGTCTGACGCCACAATAGCGGCTATGTTAGAGTTTCTGAACTAGCCATTGCATAGTTGGCGCGGAACTACCGACGGCCAAAACCCTGTACTTTCGATCTTATGAAGTTCCTCAAAGTCGGTGCGGTACTTCCGCTTGAGCCGAGACCAGAAGTTGGCGCTCTCTGGAAAAAAGGTTCTGCAGGAGAGTCCGGGGCTTCCGACGTCTGGTAGTACCGCACAACACATGCTAGTACTTCCGCCTTCCGGTAGTACCGCTCACACAGAGTCGGTACTTCCACCGGCCGGACCAGTCGCTCACACAGAGCCGCTCGGACTACTTACATCCGGTAGTACCGCAACACATGCCGGTACTTCCGATGTCCGGTAGTACCACTCACACAGAGCCGGTACTTTCGACTTACGGTAGTACCGCTACGCACACAATGGTAGTTTCGATTTTCCTGAGAAGTGCAGATATCTCAACAGATTTTGCAAAACATATTTGCAAACTACGATATCATGCACACAAGGCTCAAACTTGATTTCCAACAAGTTGCAAAACACATTCACACACTTTTGAAATCACGACACAAGAAATTTGTACATTGACTTCTCACATTTGCAAAACACATTCGCAAACATAAGTCACATGCCACAAGGATTATATATGGGCTTCAACCATTTGCAAAACACATTTGCAAATATAAGCCTCATATCACAAAGAATGAAAACATAGACTTCAAGCACTTGCAAAACACATTTGCAATGCATAGTCCCATGTTACAAGAATTCAACACATGAGCTTCAACCATTTGTAAAACACATTCGTAAATGTAAGCCTCATGTCAAGATGAGCTAGACGAGGTGAGGATGAGCCATCAACACATGATAAGATTCAAACTACTAGACATGACCCCTCTTAATAGTACAGCAAACATATACTATCAATCTAGCATTTCAACCAAATACCAAGACCGGTAAAAGACAAGGAACATATCTTTAACCCTAGCTAGCTCATACATTTGCCTTGGGTCACCATTTTGATATGTATCAACTTATGATGCATCCTTCTCATCAACTCCATCAACACATAATGGTCTTTACTTGATCAACACATGATCATCTTGGACATGCATCAACTCATGATGCATTCTCTTCTTGATGCCTTCAACACATGAAGCTATCTTCATCTTGATAGCCTTCAACTCATGAAGCTATCTTCTTCTCAATCATGACTTGATGATCTTCAACACATGAAGTCATCCTAAGTCATCCTCATTTGTGGAATCTAACATATTCATCCAACTCATGGAAACTGTTAATCAACAAAACAATTGTCATCAATTACCAAACTTCACCATTAACACATAATGGAGGGACTAGATTCAACAATTTTCCCTTTTTGGTAATTCATGACAATCTCAACAAATAATGAGATAGAAAAATTGATTTGTGAGTATACAACTCGTACACAACAAATGTATACTCTAGGATAAGCTTTTAAACAAAGCTTACTTATCCGGTTGTCATTGATCGTCCAACTATTAACATATAATGGAGGAGTTAGATAATAACCCGATTGCACATGAGTATATATATGAACTACACAAGCTATATATACTCAACAATATGTTTCAAAGTAAAGATCGTAAATATGCATATTAAAAGAAGCATGTATCAATACTCATGAAACTCCAAAACATAGAGAGAACCCCCCCTAAATATGTGCATACAAGTGTATATAATGAAGACATATGCACATATTCATTTTGGACTATTATTAGAGTTCAATCTATATTTTGAATCCAAGAAATGCATTAATATGTAAGAAAGTGATTTCGAATGCATACCTCTTTGATTTCACATTTCCATCCAATGAGACTAAACTATAGTATACTTAAACAAACATATTAGTCTCATATAAATATTTGTCATTATCACTAACACAATATAGAATTATTTGTCATTAACAACAACACATTATAAAAGTATTTGTCATTAACACCAAAACCAATTTAATTGTAACTTGATCTGATCTTTCACCCGCTAGGGTTTGTGCCCTCATTCACTTACTAGGCCACATCCTTTCGCCTCCTCACCTTGCGACACCTAGCCGAATACAACGTCCCACCATTGCCCCTAATCGGATCAACAACCTCACCATTGCCCCCAGCTGGATTCATCGTCGCCCCGATCGGATTCACTATCGTCCCCAGCTGAATCCGTCGTTGCCCCCAGCCGGATCCGTCGTTGCCCCCAGCCGGATTCACCGTCGCCCACAGTTGGATTCGCTATTGCCCTCAGCCGGTTCGACCGCCTCTCCTCCCGACTCCGCATCTCCTCCCTATCTCCTCCCTTAGAATTACTTGCTTTCAAAGTCATAAAAAAATATACAGCTAGTTTTCAAATAAGTGGTATATTCAAAACTTTATTCACCTCACATAATATTTGTATTGTCATCAATTACCAAAAAGGGGGAGATTGAAAGCATCTAGGCCCCTAAAAATGGTTTTGGTAATTAATGAATTTATGTGAATATGTGAATAACATATTTATTGAGTGTTTAAAAGGCTTAGTCCGTAAAATGATGATGAGACACATGCTAAGATTCAACATGAAAAACAAAGTGGCTCAAGACAAAGGTATATGTAGACTAGGATCCTTTTCATTTTTACCGGTCTTAGGAGAAAGGGTGGAAGACCGGATTATAGGATAAATGTCATACTATTAAGAGGGATCATTGCTAATAGCTTGATATCATCTGTTTGTGCTATTTGGATCAATTTAGGATCATGCATTCAGTTAAAACTAAAATTGATAGCCCATTTGTGCCCTGTCTTGAAAAACGGAAGTACCGGAGTTTCAACAGCGAAATTACCGTAGAGTGGCAGTACCACAACCTTGAACGGTACTTCCGTAGCACGAAAGCTCTGAAAAATCGAGCAGAACCTTTTTCCAAAGAGCACCCTCGTAATCAATCGTGCTCGTTCGACAACCGAAGTACCTAAGCAAACCACAAGATTTCGCTCGAAGCTCCGTCAAAATTGAACGGAACCTTTTTTTCCAAAAGCATCCTTGGGATCAATTTTTCTCTGCGGCAAACGAAAGTATTGGAGTTTCAACGACAGAACTACCATAGAGCGGTAGTACCGCATCCTTTAACAGTACTTCCGGAGCACAGAAGCTTCGAATAACCCGAGCAGAACGTTTTTTTCCAAAGAGCGCCAACTTTGGCATCGAATCAAACGAAAGTACGTTTCAGAACTTCCAAAGATCGGAACTACCGAGATTTCAACGACGATAGTTCCGCGCCGACTTCCAACAGCTAGTTTCGAAGATCTGAAATAACCGTTACTGCTGTGTCAGAACAGGTGCGGAAGTACCAGCCATTACACAACGGTACTTCCGCTCGTCCTGAATTTTTCAGGAAATTCCTTATAATGGCTAGTTTTGGTTGGTGATGGTATAAATACTCCTCCATCTGTCCAAGGACAGAATGAAGAGACTCTATTGGATATTCTTGAGCATTGAGCATTCACACGACACCTCATTTTCTCATTGTGCATCATTTGAGGTCGTTGAGCCAAAACAAGTGCATTTCATCTCTAGATTGATCCTTTGGCACTTGATTGTCATCAAGCGAAGCTGTGATTTTTTACTCTTGGTGTTTGCCGGTACCTGGATGACTTGGCGGAAGTTTGCGCGTTGACTTCTTCAAGAAGGTTGTGAAGAAGCCCGGCATCGATTTGTGAGTGGTTTGGTGTCCACCATCTTCGGAGTGAAGGAAGGACAATCATTAGTGTATTGAGGAGCTGAGACTTAATTTGTGGAACCGGTCCAAGTCGCTTGGGCTTTCCTCAATGTGGACTAGTGGAAACCGGCAAGTTTTCGATCACCACGGTAAAACATCGTGTGTACATTGGTTATTTCTTTGTCTCCTTTTCAGCTCTTATATTTCTAGTATATTGTGTATATCATATTTACTTGTGCTAGAGCTTCTTGTTAAGACTTATACTTGTAGGGCTTTAGACACACTAAATTGTGTAGGGTTCAATTGCTTTAAAATTCTATCATATTAAAATTGAGATAATTGTTATTAGAAGATATGATAACTTTTAAACCTCTTATTCACCCCTCTAGTCAGTTATCCTTGATCCTATAGTCGTCCTCATGGAGACCCTCAAATTCATTATGGAACTTGGGGTAGAGGTGATGCGCCCTCTCCCTCGCCCAACCTATCATAGCCAAAGTCTATCTGGTTTCCATGGTCGAGTCATCCGTAGCCTTGTCCTCATCTTGGTAAAAAAAAGTTTGCTATTGTCGTACGAGTGGATTGGAACACGGAAGTAAGGTTGTCCAACCGGAAAGTGCTCCCACGTCCACAGTTGTAGTAGCGTATGGCAACCCGCCAGCATGGGCTCAGCTCTCGTGCGATGCTGAGATGCGTCGCACAGGCCGCGATCGGTTGCACACAACACAGCTCAACCCCATCTGTACTACGACACGACATCCTCATCCGAGTCCGCAATGGACTCCGCAAGGTGAAAGTAGATTGGATACACTGCGCCTCCCCTTAGTGGTCAGAAACATGATCCACATAAACAACAAGTACATAATGAGGTGGCACCAGACCACCTCCGCCGTGGTGTCCTCAGGGTTTTACTTACCAAACTCATGTAAAAAACCTGCCTCCGCATATCGTGGCGTGAATACCGGAATCCGGAAGGATCCCTCGGGAAAATTCCCGGCAATATTTATTACTCCCACACGTTAATTTAGACCCCTTTTCTATTCACCCCTCTTTGTATTTTACTTTTTGTTCTTTCTCTCCTCCTATCTCCTCATCTTCCTGCCGCTAACTCTTAGCTCAATCCTTGTTCTTCCCACCAAGAAAATCTCATCTCGGTTTCTTGATCCCCCACCTCCGCAACCGAATCAAACGCAGACGGAATCGGGATCCTCTCGTCGGAGGAGTTTGATTGCGTCTTGGAGGTCGCTTCCATCTGTTTATCAAGAAATCCCAAAACTTCTCCTCGCCCAGATCCGTGCGGGATTGGTGAACCGGCCGAATTGGGCCAAGGAACGTCGATTCCCTGCCCGGAGCCCCCGTCTCTTGACTGAATTCCAAGAAAGCCGCCGCTTTTCGGCCGGAGGGATAGGTGAATTTGGTTTCTTGAAAACTGCCCGTTTCGAGAGATTGAGAATTTGGTGTCTTGGCTAGAACTTTGTGCATTTGGTGGTTGCCTTGGTTTGGTGCTATGGTAGAACTGCAGATTTAATCTGAACTGCGTGAAGCAAAAAAGGAAAAAAAAAGAAAAAAATTTGAGTTGAAAAAATTGAGGGGAACTTGCGAGCAAGATGAGTTCCGGGTCAGCGGTGACGGGCGGCGGCAGCGCCGGCACGGAGGATGCGGCGGTGGTGCTGGGGCAGAAGCTGCTGGTTCACGTGGCGGAGAACGGCCACAGCTTCGAGTTCGAGTGCGGCGGCGGCACGGCCGTCGAGGCCATCCAGCGCTCCATCGAGGGCCTCTGCGGCATCCCGCCCGCCGACCAGCTCCTCTTCTGCGGCAACACCTCGCTCGACGGCGCCCACCCCCTCGCCTTCTACAAGCTCCCCCGAGACGACCGCGAGGTTTTCCTCTACAACAAGGCCCGCCTCCATGCCGACTCCCCGCGCCCGGCGCCGGAATCCATCCACATTCCTGAGCCATCTATCCGGCCGCCGCCTCGGCAGCAGGACACCCCGGTATCGGAGGCGTCTGCCGACCCGGCGTCGAAGGCGTTGGTGTCTTATGAAATCAGCTTCAGGTACCACTTCCAGGTGGCCAACGCGGTGTACCAATCAAGCTTGGCGAAGTACGAGTTGTGCAGGAGGCTGCTGCGGGAGCGGCAGGTGCAGGAGCGGGCGCTGGACACAGCCAAGAGCAACCTGGAGCACACATTTCGGAAGCTCTCACAGCGGTATTCAGACTTTGTGCGGTGCTTCTCGCAGCAGCACCGTGGGCAGGCTGAGATGCTAGCGAATTTCGAGAGAGACGTGCAGAGGCTACGTGCTGTTAGGCTGCACCCTGCACTGCAATGCGAGGGGAGGCGGTGCTTGCTGGATCTTATTAAGGAGAATGACCTGAGGAGGTTGGCGGATGGGTGCTTCAGCTCACATAAGCAGTTTGAGGTCAAGGTCTCACAGCTGAAGGCGAACTTTACGGAGCTGAAGAAGAGGGTGGAGAGCTTGTTTAATACTATGAGCTCAAATGCATGCAAGGATCTTGAGGCGCTGATAAAGGAGCATCAGAGAGTCATCGGGAAGCAGAAGAGCATCATGCAGTCTTTAAGGTTAGACTCAGGCACCAAGCATACCTTTTACCTAGTTATGTTGCTCTGATGTGTGAACTTCCTTAGAACTATTAATTACTACTATGTAGATGATTAGATTGGCTTGAATAATCTAAGTTTGATTTTGGGTATCTTTGTATTGTAAATGACTTCACTAAACTACTTCGGAAAAATGGAAAATAGGAAATAGTTTAGCATGTTGGAAGGAATTGTCATTGTGTCATGGAGAAATATGTCGATTTGATTACAAATGCTATGCTGAATTTTCGGTTCTTATGATTTGCTTTAGTGGTATGTTGGCAACGTAACAGATGCAAATTGGCTTTATGCTATATTACTGGCTTGTTATAGGGATATGTTAGCTATTCTTTGTGTGTCTTCATGGTACTGCATAAGAATTGCCTATTATGAGATTTGTTTTGATTGCTAAATTATTTATAAGTTAGTTATCTCCTTGTCTTAAGTGTGCTATGTTCCCCAACAAATTGAAGTATGCTTCTATCACACGCTCTGCTGAAAACTCTTATGTTCTGCAGTAAAGATGTGGATACATCAAAGAAGCTTGTTGATGACTGCTCAAGTTGCCAGCTTTCTGCTTCTCTCCGACCTCATGATGCAGTATCAGCAGTTGGTCGTATCTATGAAGTACATGAAAAGGATAACTTGCCCAGTGTACATAATTTGGATTGCATGCTCACAAAGTTGCTTGAGAAATGCATGGCCAAGAAGAATGAAATGAATGCTTTAGTACATGTATGTATGCAAAGGGTCAAATCTGCTCAGATTGGTATCAAGGACACGATGAATGAGCTCCATGCATTCCAAGAGGTGATGGGGCATCAAGACAGAGACTTTGCTAACCTGAAACTAGTCAGTGGTTTGGGCCATGCATACAGGGCTTGTCTTGCTGAGGTAGTACGAAGAAAGTCTTGTTTTAAGTTGTATACTGGCTTGGCTGGACAGCTTGCTGAAAAACTGGCAACTGAGCGTGAAATAGAGATAAGAAGACGAGAAGTTTTCTTTAGGATATGGAGTAAGTACATTCCAGAAGATATCATGGGTTCCATGGGACTGTTTGATTCTCCTAGCCAGTGTGATGTAAAAGTTGCTCCGTTTGATTGTGATCTACTTCTGATTGATGTTGATGATGTGGAAAAGCTTGCTCCCCAGTCTTTGGTGGGGTCTTTTCTGAAATCTGAGAGATCACAGCTACCTAAGTCCTCATTGAGCAATTCTAGTACCAGTGCAAATTTGAGTAAATCCGAACAAGGCCATCTGAATACTGATGATAAAATGGACTTCCAGGATTTCCTTGGAGGCTGTGATACTGTAGATATTGCAGGAACAAGTAAGCTAGAAGTGGAGAATGCCAGATTAAAAGCAGAACTTGCTTCTGCAATTGCACTTCTCTGCACTTTTGGTGCTGAATATGGATACGAGTCTATTGATGAAGGGCAAATTGATAATGTATTGAAAAACGCGAGGGAAAAAACAGTGGAGGCACTTTCTGCAAAGGACGATTATTCTAGTCAACTTCAGTCAATGCTCATGGCAAAGCAGGAACAATGCTTTTCCTATCAGAAGCGTATCCAGGAGCTTGAGGAACGATCAGCAAACCAATACATACAAGGGCACATGGCTTCAGGAAGCAAGGACGCATCTGATTTCCTCCTTTCTGCATTTAAAGGTAATGACTGCAACCTGGATGTATCTGGAGGCAGGCAAACCCAATTGCGCGACGAATCAAGCGTGGCCATGGATGAGACCTCTTCGACATCTGAACAGCCATCTAAACAAACAGAAAGTGGAGATGATAATATGACCGACATTTCGGGTGCACTGAACTTGCAGTTACTCGATTCAGCAGCATGCAGTAACCTGGATGCTTTCATGGCAGAATTGCCATGCAATAATGAACATAAGATTGTGAACATTGATAAGGAAGGGCGAATGTTGACTCAACTCACTATGGCTGATACTTCTGATGTTCTTATAGAGGATCCTCTAAGTATCTTAAACTCCAGAACTAGTGAACAACATACTTTGGAGTTGAGGAATAAGGAGCTCCTTGTGTCAGAGTTGCAAAATACCCTAGATGAAAAATCGAAACTGTTGGATGAAGCGGAAAGTAAGCTTGGTGCTGTGATGGATGATGTTAACTCTCTGAAGAAAGAACTTGAACACACCAAGTGTCTTCTTGACGAGTCTCAGGTAAAATATGCGGGATCTAGGATAATCTTCAACTACTACTTGCAAATTGCAATAGTTTTGTTTCATGCTCTAATTATTCTTGTTTCTTTTACAAATTTTGATATAGATGAATTGTGCACACCTGGAGAACTGCTTACATGAGGCAAGAGAAGAAGCTCGTACCAACAAATGTTCAGCTGATAGAAGGGCTATTGAGTATGATGCTCTGCGGTCATCTGCTCTGAGGATACATGGTCTGTTTGAAAGACTAAATAACTGTGTCACCACACCAGGCACGTCTGGCTTTGCAGATTCACTGCATTCTTTAGCCCTATCCTTAGCAAGGTACCGTGTTGCTTACATTTGCATTAAGTTGTATTTATATCAGTCAGTCTGTATTTCTTTCAGTGACCATGTGTTTCTCCTTTCAAGCTCTTTGTAGTACGGCATAGCCGAGTTATTTGTGCGTCATGATTTGGCATTCTATGAGACTAACAAGTAAACAACCGAATAGAATGGAAGGAACTTCTAGGAAGCATGTGCAGATTGTTGTATCTTGTCTTGGCGCTTTGTTTAGAGACTAGAGAGACAGTAGATGTTGTTTAGCCAGAGAATTTTACGTACTTTCTAGTAAATTGTACAAAAGTTTGCCTGCTCATAGGGAAAAATGATTTGTCTAAGGAGTAACAGCTACGTTAGACACTGCGTTTCAGAATCTGATGTTAAAATCATGTTAGTCCCTTCAGAGGATTCTCTGTTTGTTCCCAAATTATTTCTCCATGCTTTGAGTTATACTTCAGAGAAGTGTTTGGTTTTTCTTCCCTTGGATGATCACTCTGTTGCTGAAGAGTAATCTAAGCGCTGCACTTACTGGCTCCTTGGTAATTTTTTTTCTGGTTCCAGCTCTGTAAAGAAGGACGAAGCTGATTCTACCATTCAGTTTCAGCAATGCATCAAGATCCTGGCAGACAAAGTCGGTTTTCTGTCACGCCACAGTGCTGAGCTGCTAGAACGATATTCAAGGGTGGAAGCAGCGCATGGAATTCTTGTAAGAGCGCTGGAGGAGAAGAAAGAACTGATTAAAAATCTATGTAGTAAAATTCAACTAGAGAAACAGGTATGCCTTGTAACTTCTGCATTGCAAGATGCAAATATTTTACAAAGGTAGTAATTAGTCAAAAATCAGATACATCTTGAACTTGATAAAAATATAACGAATTAGTCAAAACTAATGCCCCACCTGACATCAGTATCATGACTGAGTTTGATAAAAGAGTGAATTAGACAAATTGACATTAGTGCAAACATACATCCTCCAGCTCATACTGAAACGATGAAACAAATCACTGTAGCAACACACGCTTAAATGAGACCTGTCTGAGATTGCTTTTGACTTTAATTTCTGCGTGAAGCCATGAACTCATATGGCTGATTAATCGTGAGATAACAGGCCAGCAAGGAGAAGATATCATTTGGTCGCTTCGAAGTTCATGAGCTCGCAGTCTTTGTTCGGAACCCTGCTGGGCATTACGAGGCGATCAACCGGAGCTGCTCAAACTACTACCTCTCCGAGGAATCAGTGGCCCTGTTCGCAGAACACCATCCACGTCACCCTGCTTACATAATCGGGCAGATTGTGCACATCGAGCGACGCATAGCAAAGCCGCCTGCGCACGTTGACCAGATGGAAGGCTCACGCCCTGATAGCGGTGGCCGGCGGCCGCCCGCTTCCATGCTGAACCCCTACAATCTGCCTCCGGGCTGTGAGTACTTCGTGGTGACAGTTGCGATGCTGCCTGACACTATTTGCTGAAACAACCTTCCTGATCCTGCCTATGGCTGCTGAAATGAAGGGAGAATCTCTCAACTGTATATATTAATAAAAATTTATAGACTTCATCGGTTGCTTGTCGCTTCATCTTTGTACATATGATCAGCTTCCCTCTGTAAATAGACTCAGCTACTGGTGTCACGATCTTCGTTCAAGCAGACTGAATATTCTTTCACTTAATGTCTCGTTGGTTTTGCCTAATCAGTTTTCTAGTTGGTATCTCTGTTTGCTCTTGAACAAAGCTTAATTGCTACTTGCTAGCTTAGGTTGTTAGCATCAAAGATGGACACTAGAACCAAGAGAAGCAAGTCAGCAAAAGAACGCATTTCTTAAGTTTGGTTTAGAAAAGATTACAAAAAGGATCTATGAGTGGAGGTTACGTAGGTGTTCTTTATTAGTTGTTATACCATGTGGTGGTAGTAGATTTATTGATAACGAATAATTGACTTTTGGGTTGTATTGAAATTTACGTTTGGAAAAATTTCGATCGATGATCTTTTACAGATCTGGAATCGGTAGACTACGACCACTGTAGTACGAGCACCACGATTACGGGAGAACGACCACATCTGATTTCGACCACGGACAGTAGTCCGATCAGCCTTGTAATAGCTGGTATGATCGGCAGGTCTGAACGACAGGCTTTGACCATGGCAGACTTCGACCACGGTAAGTCGAGCACTACAAATTTCGTGCACGTCCGACTTCGAGCACGTCCAGCTTCGACCACGGCAATCCGACCATAGTATTTCGACCTCGTCATTCTTCGATCATGATATTTTGATCACGGAACATCGACTATGTCAGAACGACTATACCTGGTTGAAGATGGTAAGTTATAGCACTTTTTGATGGTCATAGCTATAGTACTTTTGTCGATGATCGTAGCTACAGTTCCTTGTTTATGGTCGTAGCTACAGTAACCGGTCGATAGTCGTGGACTTTATTGGTCGGTACTCGATGGTCGTGGATTTTACTAGTCGGTACTCAATGGTCGTGGACTTACTGGTTGGTACTCGATAGTCGACAACTTTGTGATCGATACTTGTAGATTTTACGGTTTGATGTCTGTGTGTTAGACTTTTTGATCGAGTTGTCGTAGACCTCGTGCTCGGTAGTTAAAGGCTTTTGCAATCGGTTGCCGTAGGCTTCACGGTTGGTACTCGTAGACTTCATGGTCGGTACGAGTACTTCAACTCTTGTAATCTTCGAGTACTTTGAGTACTCGTGTTAGGCCAGTGGTATGACTGGCTAATGCATGGTGGTCGGTGATCGGCGAACAGTGCTCGGAGGAATAGTATTCGAAGGACACGATACTTGGAAATTGGAAGGATTGGTACACTGTAGTCGTATACTTTACTGGTTGGTAGTCGAAGACTTTGCAGTCGTGGGTTTCGCAACTGTGGTCGGTGCTACAGTACTAGGTAGGTACTCAGTAGTAATTGTCGGTGATGCAGTACAGAGTCAGTGCTTGATGGTTGTGTAGTCGGTAGTGATACTTGTTATTCCCGAGTGTTTTGAGCGGAGCGATGGTAATTCCTGAGTACTTGTTGTTTTTAGTACTCGTTGAGCTAGCGGTCATATTGAGTGATCTAAGACTGATTTCTTGATAGCAATGAGAATTGTGGTCATGGATGACCTGGTTGGTATATGTGGATGATTTGATTCTTGTTTATGGATAGACGATGGTGTGTTATATGTGTGTGTGCTGATGACAGTCATGTTATGGAGAACTTGTGCTAGGAAAACGTTCTTTGATCTTTGATGTGCAGGTTGGCGTGGAGACGGTCATGATCGATGATGAGGAGGACCAGGACTAGGATAGAGAAATCTGAGGTCTAGGTAGTCGAGGATGTCATGCGAGGTGGTCGGGCTCACGCTGGAGCACGTGGAGGTAAAATGTGGTGATTTGTTGAGAAGTTACAGGCGGTGCGATCCTGGAAGCTTCGACACGAGCGATGATGATGCGTGGAGAAACTACAGGAGGTGTGATCCTGGAGGCTTCGAGACGGGAGTTGATGGTGCATGATGGAGATACGAGAGGTATTGTACTGGAGGCTTCGTCATGCATTAGGTTAAGAGTTGTGGATGGAGTCCATAACTGAGAAGATTAACAGTCTGAATAAAACTCATATTCGGAAGGGTTTTGGATCCCTTGATTTGAGGAAGAGATAGAGTTTTGTGTTCGTGTTTGAGGCGGACACGGTTTAGACATTAGCCTATAAAAGCAGAGAGAGGCTAAGGGCTAATGTGTGGCTTTTCAGAAAGTTTTTAGTGCGGTTTTGAGAGGGCTTTCGTCGAGAAAGCTTTTAGGGGTGCTTGTGAGGGCAATTTGTAAATCCATGAAATTCCAGCAATAAAGATAGTCTTGAATGAATCTAGTTCTTGATTTGCTTGAAGTGTGCAAGTTCAAAGAGAAGAAGATCAAGGAAGGCAAGAATTATCGTCATCGGCAATCCAAGAACATCGACACTAAGGGTGACAATTTCCATCGCAAGATTACTGAAAAGATCAGGTCGGCATCCGAGCGTCTTGATTTGAGTGATGAAGAATTTGAGTGATGGAGGCTTCGATATGGGAGTTGATGGTGCGTGATAGAGATATAGGAGGTGCTGCTCTGGAGACTTCGTCACGTGTTGGGTTAGGGGTTGTGAATGTAGTCAATAACTGAGAAGATTGAGAGTTTAAATAAAACCCGTGTTCGGAAGGGTTTCGACTCTCTTAATTTGAGGAAGAGGTAGAGTTTTGTGTTCGTATTTGAGGTGGACACGGTTTGGACAGTAGCCTATAAAAGTAGGGAGAGTTTAAGGGCTAATGTGTGACTTTTGAGAAAGTTTTTAGTGTGGTTTTGATAGGACTTTCGTCGAGAAGGCTTTTAAGTGTGCTTGTGAGGGCAATTTGTAAATCCACAAAATTTTAGCTATAATGATAGTCTTGAATCAATTTGGTTCTTGATTTGCTTGTAGTGTACTGGTGATTGCTGGTGGTTTGAATCATACAACGATGAGCAAAGTGATTAGGCAATTGATCTCCAAGCAGTCAAAAACATCATCGATCGTCTAGAGACTTCAAAAGAACAGTAACAATCATTCATCCTCTCTAATTATAGTAATCCATCCTACGTTAGTACTAATTTGTGAAAACAACTCGAAAGTCTTCTCTAGCGGAAGACCGCAAGCCTTTTCTCAATGCAACACTTTGGCCAAGTAGAGTAGGGATAAATATTGTCTGAAATTTCGAGGTAGAATAAAAATGTAAGCCAAAAAAATGATCACCAACGAATGCAACCAATTGGATAGTCAACAACACTATTTCTTATGAGAAACTGTACCTTGCATATTATTGTCACAATGTAAGAAGCAATATAATGTTCTTGACGAGGTTTAAACGTACGGTCTCAACCACAAAAGTCTGTCAACAGGTAGAGATTGAACCATGTAGTACAGTAATAACCTCAATGATCTCTTTCTTTTTAGTTTATAGTTTATAATTTTTTATAAATAAACAAATAAGATAGTTTCTTTATCGTCATTTCAAAACGGCTCATCAGTTTATTATCATTTAGTTTATCTACACCAATATTCATATTAAGATTAAAAATTATTCACCATAGTTATAAAGCATCACCTATAGCTGGAAAAAAATAAACCCTGTATATCCAATTTTATAGACCTACCTCGCAAGTTTACGGCCCCGTAATGTAATTTAGCAGGAAGCAGCGCAGCTTGAGGTCAATGCCCTGGCCTTTGCTTGAATCACGCCACGTGGCCGCCGTGACGATGGCCATGTTCCAAGTCGGTTCATCGATCTCCACCGAACTTAACTTACGATGATCCAAGCCTTGCCCGCCACGATACCTCACTCCATATAATCCCCACCTCCTCCGATGCCCCCTCTCACACCAGCCCAAAGGCTCAAACCCAGATCCAAGCCCGAGCCCGAACCGAGTAGTAGCCTTCACCTTCCCAAACCCTTCGGTAATCTCAATGGCCACGACCGCCGTCTCCTACACCCTCGTCGGCCCACCGGAGGCCCGCCACGCCGCGGGGCCGGCCACCGCGGCCGCACCGGCTTCTACTGCTGCAGCTACTGCGATGCCTACCGGCGACGCGTTCTTGGACCTGATGGACGCCGACTTCAACAAAGACGCGCCGGCGTCCGAGGGGAAGGCGCTCACGGAGAACCTCTCGCCGACGTTCGTGTCCTCGGGGGACCCCTGCCTCGACTTCTTCTTCCACGTGGTGCCTGGCACGCTGGCCGCCTCCGTGGCCTCCCTCCTCGCCGGCGCGTGGGCCGCGGACCCCGCCACCGCGCTCCGCCTGGTCGCCAACCTCCGCGGCGTGCGGGGATCCGGCAAGTCCGACCGCGAGGGCTTCTACGCCGCCGCGCTCTGGCTCCACGCCCATCACCCCAGCACGCTCGCGCTCAACGCCGCGTCCGTCGCCGCATTCGGGTACCTCAAGGACCTCCCCGAGCTGCTCCACCGCATCGTGCACGGCGGCGTGTCCACGAGGACCCCCGGCAAGAAGGCCCGCCTCGCCTCCGAGGACGGCGGCTTCGTCGGTCGCGGCCGCGTCGGTCGCGGCCGCGGACGCTTCCGCGGTTTCCACAGCCGCAAGAGGCGCAGCAAGGACCGCGCCCCGCGCGTCGGCACGACCGAGGAGCGCGTCGCGGCCAGCCTGGAGCACGACCGGCGTCTCTCGGCCGCGGCGGCGGTGGCGCGCCGGAGCAAGAGGTCGGAGGCCGCGGCAAGGGCGGTGGAGAGGTACAGCCGCGACCCCACTTACCGTTTCCTGCACGACCGCACGGCCGACCTGTTCGCCGACCTCCTCGCGGAGGACATGCGCAAGCTCGCCGACGGCAAGGTCCGGGAGTTCTCGCTCGCGGCCAAGTGGTGCCCCTCGCTAGACAAGTCCTATGACCGCTCCACCCTCCTCTGCGAGGCCGTCGCGCGGCGCCTCTTCCCCAGGGGCTCGTCGCCGGAGCTCGCCGCAGACCTCCCGGACGCGCACTACGCGTACCGCGCCCGCGAGAGCCTCCGCCGGGCGGTGCTCGTGCCGCTCCGCCGCGCGCTCAAGCTCCCCGAGGTCTTCATCTCGGCGCGCGCGTGGGAGTCCGTCGTGTACACGCGCGTGGCCTCCGTGGCCATGAAGAACTACAAGGACCTCTTCCTCAAGCACGACGCCGAGCGCTTCAACGCCTACCTCGCCGACGTCAAGTCTGGCAAGAAGAAGATCGCCGCGGGCGCGCTGCTCCCGCACGAGATCATCAGCTCCCTCGGCGACGACGGCGGCGTGGCCGACCTGCAGTGGCAGCGCATGGTCGAGGACATGCGCTGTTGGAATAAACCACGCCTCGGTTGTGTCCATGGCGTGGGCGTCTGTGTAAGGTTGAGTCGTCCATGTGTGTGCGTACGTCACGGAGCAAGAATCAGTCTAGCTATGCATGCATGCAAGAAATTGATGGCTAGAATCCTGGAGAGCCAAGTCAAGAAGTTAAGCCATGCATGTACGTGGGTGGTAGTAGTTAGTGGAGTGAGTCTCCAGAAGTTGTTAGCTGCATGCATGCGCATGACTTGGTAGTGGAGTCCAGGAAGTGCATGTGTGTGTGAGAGGCTATTTAAATCATCTTATTTGTTGAGTTGAATACACAGAAAAAAGGTGTTCGTCGCCGAGGGCGTTAGTCGCCGCAATCTCCTGTGTCTACACCAAATTGCTCTCGTGTGTGTGTTCGAGTTTGCCGAGTTCGCTGCTTGGTTCTAACATTTGGTATCAGAGCCGGTGAAGTTCGACAGCAAGCTGATGGCCGGTGACGAGCGTACGTCGCCATCGTCTCCGAAGTCCGGCGGTAGCGGCACACCACGTGAGGTCGTGGTGGAACGCGTCGTCAAGGAGTCCGGCGGGTCGGTGGAGTTCCCGGTGTTGACGCGGGCCAATTACCACGAGTGGGCGTTGGTGATGCAGGTGAACTTGGAGGCGCTCGGGCTCTGGCGTGCCGTGGAGACGAGCGACGTCGAGCGTCGCGAGGATCGACTGGCGTTGGACACCATCCTGCGCGCGGTGCCGACGGAGATGCGCTCGGGTCTCGCCGTGAAGAAAAGCGGCAAGGAGCACGGCAGCGAAGCGAGGCGCGGCGGAAATGCGCGGCGCGGAAGCGGCGGCGACAAGGGCAGTGGCAGCCACTTCGACGACGACGGCGGCAGAGCACGTGCTCGGGGACCGCGGGCGTTCGGCGCGCAGCGCGAGGAAGGTGCTACAATCGCGGCGACGCGCCACCTCGCCGTGGACCGCCGGAGCCAAAGAAAGAGAGGCCCTTCTCGCGACGCCGGTGAGGAGCCATGCTGCTGTGAGTCGGCGCGCATGGTGATGTCGTGGTTTAGGGGGGTGATTGTTGGAATAAACCACGCCTCGGTTGTGTCCATGGCGTGGGCGTCTGTGTAAGGTTGAGTCGTCCATGTGTGTGCGTACGTCACGGAGCAAGAATCAGTCTAGCTATGCATGCATGCAAGAAATTGATGGCTAGAATCCTGGAGAGCCAAGTCAAGAAGTTAAGCCATGCATGTACGTGGGTGGTAGTAGTTAGTGGAGTGAGTCTCCAGAAGTTGTTAGCTGCATGCATGCGCATGACTTGGTAGTGGAGTCCAGGAAGTGCATGTGTGTGTGAGAGGCTATTTAAATCATCTTATTTGTTGAGTTGAATACACAGAAAAAAGGTGTTCGTCGCCGAGGGCGTTAGTCGCCGCAATCTCCTGTGTCTACACCAAATTGCTCTCGTGTGTGTGTTCGAGTTTGCCGAGTTCGCTGCTTGGTTCTAACATTCGCCCTCGGCAAGCTCACCAACTGCGTCGCCGTGTGCGACGTGTCCGGCAGCATGTCCGGCCTGCCCATGGACGTCTGCGTCGCGCTCGGCCTCCTCGTGTCCGAGCTCAGCGACGACCCGTGGCGCGGCCGCGTGATCACCTTCAGCAGCCGCCCGGAGATCCACAGGATCACCGGCGATACCCTCTCCGACAAGGTGGACTTCATCCGCATCATGAACTGGGGCATGACCACCAACTTCCAGGCGGTGTTCGACAAGATCCTCGAGGTGGCCGTGGGCGCCGGCCTGCCGCCGGAGAGGATGGTGCGGCGGGTGTTCGTGTTCAGCGACATGGAGTTCGACGAGGCATCGGCGCAGCCGTGGGAGACGGACTACGAGGCGATCGTGCGCAAGTTCACGGAGGCCGGGTACGGCGCGGCCGTGCCGGAGGTGGTGTTCTGGAACTTGAGGGACTCCAAGGCCGTCCCAGTGACTTCCGGCCAGAAGAGGGTGGCGCTGGTCAGCGGGTTCTCCAAGAACCTGCTCAAGCTGTTCCTCGACAACGGCGGCATCGTCACCCCAAGGGCCGTCATGGAGAAGGCCATCGCCGGGCCGGAGTACGACAAGCTCGCCGTGTTCGATTGAAGACTTCTTGTTGGTTACCTGAATGAGAGAGAGAAAGAGAGAGAGAGCGAGAGGCTGAATCCACATTTCCAGCTTCGAGTTGTTTTCTCACTTTTTTTGCTTGCTCCATAAGTTTGGAGAAGGGTTTGTAAACACGAATGAGACAAAATGTATGCTTAATTTGTTCCCCAAGTTTCATGTGTTGTATGATCAATAGTTTTCGCGGGAAACAATTCAAGTCCCATGCAACGGGGGAAAAAATTCTAGCTTTCCAACCCGGAGCTAAACATAGGGCCTGTTTGTTTCAGCTTCTAGCAACTGCAGTTACTCCTAGAATCTGCAGCTCAAACAAACAGTCCAGATTTTCATCCAGATTCTAAGTAGCCAGAAGCTACAGAATCTAGAAAATGAACTAGTAGCCGTGTCGGGTTATCCAGCTTCTCCAGATTCTGACTAGCTGGATACTCACCAGCTGAAACAAACAGGCCCATAGTATAAAGATGACGCCGCCTGTAGGTCCGCGGGGGCATTGTTCAAGTTACATTTAAATTTTGAAGTTAAAAATGCAACGCTTCATCACACCGGAGGAAACGGTGCGATCTGAGACTTGCAAGTTCTAATGAATCTGGAGGCACTAGACAGTGCAATCTCATCAATCAATCTTATCAGTTGCATTGCGTAGATCAAATCACAAGTTCATATATAATCAGCCTCTAAAGCCCAATCTATGCTTGCTACTCCAATCTTTCCTTTGAATGATAGTTGAATCAAACCAATGGCATGCACTCTGGGTGTCCATGAATTGAATTAACCACCTTTTTTCTTGCTACAACCTATGCTTACGATGCCGCGCCGCATGCGACGGCCACCTTCTCCCGCCAGTCGAGCAGCACGGCGACGGCGACGTAGTGCGTGACCGCGCCGACGAGCACGAGCACGTGGAAGATCTGGTGGCTGTGGCCGACGACGTCGAACGCGCCGGGGTGCCACTTCTCCGGCACGCGGCTGACGTAGAACCACGCGCCGGTGGCGTAGGCGAGCCCCATGGCCACCTCCAGCGCGAGCGCCAGGTAGCACGCGGCGTGGCCCCAGTTGAGCCAGAGCGCGTGCACGGCCGGGACGACGCCGGAGAGGCCCATGGCCAGGAACAGCGCGGCGCGGAGGCGGCGGAACCGCGGGGAGGAGCAGGACGGCGAGAGCAGCGCGGCGACGACGAGCGCGCCGAGCACGGTGATGGCGGAGAGGTAGGCGACGCGCGCCGGCGGGTGGCACAGGAAGGCGTAGTACACCGGGGGGACAAAGGAGGCAACGATCATGACGGAGATGCCGGCGTAGTCGAGCTGCCAGAAGACGACGCTGGCGCGGCGCGAGTGGCACGCCAGCAGGTGCGCCGCCGCGCTGGTGGCCAGGCACAACATAGCGCCGGCGAGGAACACCATCCGCGGCCACCGCGGCACGCCGTGCCCACCCAAAGCCGCCGCCGCGGCCGCGTCATGCCTCGGCAAGCCCTGCATGCAATGCAATGGCAATGCGCATCACTGTTAGCGCTAATTACGCTGCCAATGCCACAATTATCGCGCTTGTACACGGTTCCCAACCGTCCTACAATCACGAGCGTAGTAATAAATTGCTACAAATCAGACTTTTCATCATAGACAAGAGGTAGAAAAATGCTAAGATAGTGCTTGAAAAAAATGGGAGTGTCTATGTAACATTTGACTATTTTTTAAGATAAAAATAGTAAGATTTTAGAACGTTGGATGGTGATTTAACGCTCCAGATTATTTTTTGGAGAGGGTGCTTATATGAGATATTTTTTTGGAGGGGATGCTTATATGAGTGGATCCGTTGGATAGAGATCCAACGCTCATAGATCATCTGACTATTTTTACCTTAAAAAACAGCCAAATATTCTATAGCACTTCTCGAAAAAAAAACCCACAGGTTACCAAAATAGCATTGCCTGCGACAATAACAAGTGGGTGACTGCGAATATATGCTACGAACAAAATGCGACAATTACAGCTTGGATGCAAGCACAATGCCACAAAAGAAAACGAAGAGGGTAATTCCAGGATGACAACCAAGATTTGCCACTTGGTCTTTGTCTGCTCAACCGGACCAAATGGGTGAGAAAAGCTTGTGCTCTTGCAGGTGTCACTTCGTGGTGTATCATCCGGACCAAACGTGAAAAATGTTGCGCAAGTATCTGCACATCTGCTACTACTACTTGGCGTCTGCTCCTCTGCTTTGCAAAATGTGAAGGGAACAAGGCTAAATACAAATGCGTACGTTGCAACAGAAGGTGAACAGTCTCGAATAGTACAAACAAACTACGCATGCCTCCTTTGTCGATTGGGAGGCCGATGTCTCTATTTTCCAAGAGGACAGCAGATCACAAAAACATGTGTAACAGCCCCAAATTTTCGATTGTTTGCCCTCGCCGCTGCTCCAGTTCACAGTGTCTCGCGGCTGCTCCAGTTCACAGTGTCTCGCGGCTTTCCCTCACGCCTGGGTCAAACGGAGTCAAGGAAGGGCAGCAGCAGTGCCACCTTTTGCCCCTTACCGCTCCCCTACTGCCCGAGCGTTTCTCATCTTTGCCGCCGACGTGGCCCTAGCGGAGCCAAAAACCGGCCGTGGCTATCGGCTTGCACAGAGCATAAAGCTCGATTTTCTCACTCTCTTGCGCTTTCTAGCAGCCTCCTAAACTCCCTCACCAAGTTAATCGAGCCCCCGTTGCTTGGATCGCCGACGAGCTCCCTCCCTGCGCCGGTGAGCCCTAAATGCATATTATGTGATTATGTTGATTAGAATCCAATTCCATTTGCTAGTACACTCCTGGTTACCTCTTGAACATGTTGGTGAGCTCCCCTGAGGTCGAGCGTCGGCCTAGAGCTCTGACACCGGTGACCACCGCCAACCGTAAGAGCTTCACCGTGGCCAGCTCACTAGGGTTCCTCTCTAGCTACGTCGTCACTTCCATTAGCTCCGTAGAGTCCTGGAGATGGTGAAAACCCTAGCAATTTGGCCCAAACACCACCCCAGTTCCTTAGCGCCGCCGTGGAAGAGTTTTTGCTCTCGGCCGTCGCCAACCAACTCCAGTCATCTTTGTCGTCTCCAAAACCGAGAAATCTAATCCTTAGCTCTCCCTCGACCTTTCTGCAGAAGCCGATCTTCCCCAAGCACTCTAGCCTCGCCGCTCCACCCTGTGGCTGGCTCTCCGCTCGTGGGAAGAGAACCGTGAGGAAGAAGAAGACCCGAGGGGGCGACGTGGCTCAATCAGGATCGCTCGTGTTATTACATCTGACCGACTGTTTTCATTTAAACCGCAAGCGGTCGATCGGCAGAACCCCTCATCCAACGGCCGCGCTCGCTGAATCGCGACCGTTCGCCTCAGGCACGTGTCGCCCATCGGGCGGACGTGTGTCGGGCGCTGGCTTCCCGCCGCAAGATGGGCCGCGACTCGCTTTCGGCCAAGCGGTAGCGTGGACCGCCGCCGACTGTCTTGCTCGGGCCGGGCAGACTGTGCCTTTGGGCCGAGCCCAAGATCGCTCACAGGGATTAAAATTCGAAAAATCCCCAAAAATCCCAGAAAATTCTAGAAAATCCCAAAAATTACAAAATTACATTATTTTGACCAGACAAATTTCTAGAATTCAGAAATGACCTTTATTTCTTTAATTGTGAATTTTAGAATTTTATAAATTGAAATACAAGGCTTTAGGCTTAGTAAAATATATTTGCTTTTTGTTTAAAAATCTAAATATCACTTATTCTTTGAAAATTGAACTTTACTAGTATTTAAACTTCTTTTAAAAGATGTTATACATTGACATTTATTTTTATCGTGTTATTTCCTTGATTTAACTAAAATCAAGGTTTGACTTGTGTTGTTATTTTATGTGTGTTTACGCTAGCTCCCGAGTTCGTCGAGGTTGCAGTTGCAGATCCAGAGCCTGTTGCGCAGTTGTACGAGATTGTTGAGATCCCAGATCAGCAAGGCAAGTCATAAGCTTTTGATCATATTGAATCCCATGAAATTACAATATTTAATATAATATTTGCATTATGGATAGTTGTAAAATGTTAATTGCTTAAACTAAAATGTTTAGAATGACATGATACTTAGTTATTCCTACCACTGATAAATGCCCTGTCTTACTTGATGGCCATATTCACCTTGACAACCTTAGTAAATATTGATTTACAGTATTAAGAATTATAGATCATATCACATGACATTTTGTACTACTAAGTGACATTGGCTGCTGGCCATTAGAGTTGAAAATATACATCAAAGTAGGAGTCAGAATGTGGGGTTATCACAATGTGATCCAAGCCCACGGCTCTGCTTTGGTAGAACCCGAGGTAGGAGTCAGAATGTGGGGTCATCACGATGTGATCCAAGCCCACGACTCTATCATTGGGAGAACTAGGGGGAGGGTCAGAAAGTGGGGTTATCACATGGTGATCAACGCCCACGACCAAACCCTAGGTTTGGTCCTAAGGTAGAGAGGCTGGTGGGACTCCGGTTATCCTGACTAGGCCTCCGCTCTACCCTAGGATGGAGGCCGTTTGGTCCGGTGGTGGTGGTCTTTGTTGAGCTCACGGAAGTTTGTGGTTGGTGCCTCAGTGAAAATATAAGGACAAGAACCTTGTGCCAAAGAAAGAACATAGTGATCGCTCAGACCACAGGAGTTGACTTGTCAACACTGGTTTAGTAGCTGCTCAAATCGATTGAACCTCTACGGGCTGAGGTGTGTTGATGACGTGGGAGTTAGGTATGTTGCGGGTACCTAACAATGGTAGGGTTGGCTTAAAACGACAGGGGAGGTTCAGGTTGAACATGTGGCCGTGACTGAGCGATGCTACCAGGTAGAGTCTATATAAAGAAATGA
Organism: Bonia amplexicaulis; assembly: GCA_036346245.1. Classification (NCBI taxonomy): domain Eukaryota; kingdom Viridiplantae; phylum Streptophyta; class Magnoliopsida; order Poales; family Poaceae; genus Bonia; species Bonia amplexicaulis. The sequence continues at coordinate 2,785,134 of CM070738.1, read as the reverse complement.
GCAGTGAAACGACCGGCTTTCTTAACTCGTCGCGGAGTTAAGGGATCGTGTGGGTAAAGTTGAGCAACTCTGCAGAGTGAATAATGGTATTCGAATACGCCGTGCTTCCGGTTAATGAAGCTGTGTTAATTGGGTGATTCCAAATATGAGGCATAAGTAGATCTTTGATGTTAAGATGAATAATGATGAACACTTGATAATTGAAAACCCCCTGATCTTAAGGAGCAAATATTTTACTTTTGATTGTTTGCAAATAAAACTGCATCCACAAGTGTAATAAACCCATATACACCCATCCTTGAATATCCTTGCATATAGTAAGAAAGGGTTACCCTTGTGGCTTGCTGGGTACGATGGTACTCATGACTTGCTAAACAATTTACCAGAAGGTCAATGGATTCAAGAGGAACCTGCGGAAGAAGGAGCCCTGGAGGAGCCAGTCATGTCCGATGATCATTGGTGTTAGGTCTTAGCCTCGCTCAGGCCGCCTGGGTGTATTTTGTATATAATGTGGTTTGTGGGTCTGCGCGCCCGTTGCTATACTAATATCAACCATATATTGTAATAAAGTGAAGTCTTTATTGTATGTGTGCACTGTTATGATAATCGCTTTAATTGGAACAGAAGAATCGCTCATTTCATGCGGTTATGGAGTTCCGCATCGCCTCGTAAATGGGGCGTTACAACATGGAAGCAGATAATGTATATAATTTTATACTTAAAATTTATATGGAGAATCTGCTTTAAGAAATAGTTTCATTTATTTCGAATTTTAGAGAAAACAAAAGCCAAAAAACAAGCCCAATGACTTTCATAAGTGGTCGTGTACTCGTGGGCCTATGAGCCGTGCAATTGCAATGTTCTATTGCAAGCCCAGCTTGGATGATCTCGATAAAGGGTACGTTCTTGTTTTGCTGCGGCTTATGATTTTTGGTCTTAGCATAGGTATTTATATGAATGAATCGAATACTGATAAGCCATTTCAAAAAGCTGGTCGGATAAGCTGCTTCGAAAAAATTATCCCAATAAACTATCCCGTTTATTTATTCTGAAAAACCATAAGCCGAAAAGAATATCTCAAAATGTCGCGTCACAAGTGTTGATTCGAGGTCACAACCTAAAATTAGGGGTTGTTTGGTTTATGAAACGTGGTGATTGGTTGACGGTACTCGAACGGGGGGTTTGGCGGAGATGAAGCTTTTCTAACAATCTATTGTACTACTCCTAGAGAACAAACTATTTTATATTCTTCGGTTAAAATTCCACAGCTCATGATTCATAATTCAGAGCTGGTTGGAGACAGATACCAAGGATATTTAGCACATGTGTGAGACCATGTGGAGGTCACCTCATGGTTGTGATGAGTAATTGACTCTTGATTTAGAGAGTTTGAGTTTAGTTTTTGAGGTTTGAGAAGAGAATGGCTCTCTCTGTAAGGTCTTAAGCCTCAGCGACTTGCTCGGCAGTGGTATCTACGACCACTCTGCGTTCAACTACTGCTGTGTGTGATCGGCAGTCCCTCTTCGGGTGATAGTCGGCAGTCGATCTCGTGGTCTACGACTTAGGTAGTCGTAACCAGTGCTACGACTTGATGGTCATAGGTAATCCTTCGACTTGAGGATGTCGTTCTTGGGGTCTACGACTTTATGGTCGAAGGGGATCGACTTGGTGGTCGTAGAAGTCCCTACGACTTTGTAGTCGTAGGTGATCGATTAGTGGTCGCTGAAACCTTTTACAACTTGGTGGTCGTAAAAGCCCTTACGACTTGGTGGTCGTAAAAGTCCTTACGACTTGGTGATTGGCTGAGGGCTTACGACTTGGGGTCGGCACTACGACTTGGTAGTCGTAGGTGCCTTTTGACTTGGTGGTCGCAGTTTGGCTTTACAACTTGGTAGTCATAGCCTGCGGTTGGTGGTCGGTAGTTTCAACCGGTTGAGGTCGTAAGTCGTAGCGATCAGTCTGAGAAGTCGTAGCTTGTGGTAGCGATAGTCGTAGCAGCCGTGTGTGTGGTCGAAGGCTGCTAGCGGTAGTCGTAGCCGCTGTCTGCAGTAGTCGTAGCCTATGCTGCATGGTCGTAGCAAGCTACATGGTGGTCGTAGTAGCCTTGTGTGTGGTCGTAGGCGGCTGGCACTTCATGTCTTGTGCAACAGAGTGGTCGTATGTGGTTTACGACCAGTTGTTTGGCTGTGGTTATTCATTGCAATGCTTTTTAAATGTGCTAATGGATGATCTGGTGTTTTGTGCAGTGTTATGTAATGGTTTGCTTGTCTGTGTGGTTGCAGGACTTCAGAGCTAGGTCATGATGAGGCGAGGAGGACCGGGACTAGGCATGGGAGGTGTTGAGGTCCAGACGGCCAGGAGACGCTGAAGATGATCGAGGCTGGTGAGGTGGTTGCATTCCGGGAAGACGAGGAACCGGAGCTGAAGCTGCCGGAGGTGGACATGACGGGCAACGACGAGGTAAACCGGGACTAAGCTCAGGGAGGAATCGAGGTCTAGTTTGTCGGATGCTGGGTGCGGTCGTGTGCAGCGAGGTGGACCGGGACTAGACTCAGGGAGGAGTCGAGGTCCAGTCGGTCGGAGGCAGGTGCGGTCATGCGAGAACAGGAAGCTTCCGGGAAGGTGCTTGAAGGGCAATTCGGTGAATTGACTTAGTCCTGCAAAAGGAAACAGCTTCTGTTAAAGCACTACGACCTGTTGGGTGTTAACAGGTTGTCGTGTGTGTAAACCCGGTGTTAGTTGGGGTTAACGAGTCATCCCCTGGTCCGTTTGAGAGTCTATAAAAGGGAGAGGGGAGGCAAGAGTTAGGGTTGAGCAGGTGGCCCAAGCCCTGGCGGCTGGCGCCTCTCCCTCCCATGGGAGACTATCAGAGAGTGGGTATCTCTAGGGTTAGAGACTTATCCTCCCGAGGGGAGTGGTTGTGTGAAAGTGTGAGTTGGCTCTAGGGATTAGAGCTTGGTCCTCCCTAGGGGAGTGTTTGTGAAATCATTCATCTGACCAATATATTTCCCTTAGACTTCGTGTCTCGTGTACCTCTTCTATTTGAGTTTGCTCAGCTTGTTTTGATTTCTTCTCTGTGGTTCCTTCTCTTTGTATTTCTTGGCTATTCCTGGATCGCAGTGACATGTGGGTTGTACTCCAAGCCATCTTGGCTACCCTAGATCTACGAGCGGTTTTGTTATTCTCTCGGATTTGGTTTTGGGCGCTTTCGGTGAAAACTAGTCGAATTGTCATTTCAGTTGCTAAGTTTTCAATTGACCATGTTGATTCCGACCGCACTCATCTTTCGATCTCGTTTGTCTTGATATTGGTGGTTATCGACTATAGTGACTCCTGTTTGATAGTCGATTTCCAACCATGTTGTTCTTCGGTCGAGTGGTCGAGTTTACGACCACTGTGTAAGCTATCGACCACGTTGTCGGGCTTACGACCACGGTGTAAGCTTCGATCATGTTGTCGATCTGGGTTTAATTTCTTCGATGCTATTGCTTGTTGTGACATGTGGGATAGTGCTCAAAGTCATTTTCATTCTCTCTTCCCACGAGCAAAGATCATGCATCATTTCTGTTTTCAGTTCTAGTAGTCGTGCAACTCTCTGGCTCTTCTAGATGATTACGACCACACTTAGTTTCTATCGCTCAATGATCTTAAGTTGTGTGGTCGCTTGACTTCTCTGCAACCTCTTGTCGTTCGTAATTGCATGGACATCGACTACCGTGGTGTCGACCACAGAATGGTATTCAACCACGTAGTCTGAGAGCACGTTGGTCTTCGACAACGCTGGCGTTTCGACCACGTTGGTTACGACCACACTGGCTCGACCACGTTAGTCTCGACCACGTTGGTTCAATCACGTTGATTCGACCACGTTGGTTCCGACCATGTTGTCGGTTTCGACCACGTAGTCGGTTCCGACCACGTTATCAGTTTTGACCACGTTGTCTGTCCCGACTATGTTGTCTGTTACAATCACCTTGTATCTCTGCTAAGTGGTCATATTCGACAACGTTGTGCTTCCATCGAGTGGTCGTAATTCGACCACATAGTGTTAGGATCTGGTTGTACGTGGTCTGTGTTCCTCTGTTCACTAGTAGACTGCATATTCTACTCTTTCTAACTTTGTAGCTATTGGAGAAAAAGGAATATGTGAATATTTAGAGGAAGAATCTTTTGGCACCATTCACCCCGTCTGTTGCCTCATCCGGTCCTACAACATGACCTTGCCGACTCATCACTCATCCGCAACACCATTCTTTCCCATGCACCGAACGATTTGGAAGGCATCACTTTCTTCATTTTGATTTTATTTTAGTTTTTAGTTTTTTCAACATTTAGTTTTTTCTTCTGTACTCTTTTATATTGTTCAAATGATATAACAGATTTTTTCTTATTTTCTACTTTAAAAAACTAATAACCGCTATAATATATTTGCAGCAAAAAGATAACAATCAAAATCAAGCTTTTAAGTCGGTTCAAGCAGCCCCATTGCACATGCATAATACTTGCTTGTACAATCGTTGTAGATCGCAGCGGCAGGGCATCTCCAACTGTGGTGTCCTATCCTCGCCTAACTGTGTTCGTGCAGGCCGCAGAGTGCACGGACAAGGCTGGTCATGTGGGCGTGCCCCCCGCCAAGTCCCTAGGTTAACTGCACATGACATGAGCATGAACAGTTCATACGGAGGCTGTCCATCCATGTCTCTTTCCCTCTTTTCTTTGGGTGGTGGGACTCGGCTAGTCTCTGCTGCAATCATACTTACTTAGGGCGGTATGGTACACTACTCCTATCTGAATAATTATATTCTGCTGATGCAATGCATTTCTATCGTGCCATCTAGGACCATCTGTCCGAGAATCTTGGCAACTATGCATACTTCTATACGAATACGAGGTTTCTGTAGAACTTCTACGAGAATACTGTGCTCCAAGCAAGCCCCTAGCTTGTTATTTTTTTCTCTGCTTAGGAACCATTTTGCCGGAATTGCAAACATGGAGAGTATTTGTGTACACTATAGGGAGATAATGTATTAGTGTGATGACATGATATAGGTTAAAAACCTGGTAGTGCCGAAAATAATCTGAAAAGTAGAGACACTCGCATTCTTGGACGCGTTTCTTACCGAATGATCGATCTGCCATGAAGCATTAGCCGATCCAGCCACAAGCCTGCAAAACGAATGGCTCATAATTAAAGGGCCTTTGCGTGAACAAAAGCAGTACCATGTCGGCGCCATTGAGACTTACCCCAGCAGATTTGGAATTTGCACCGATCAGAGCCATTGCATATGCGAGGTGCTAGCCTAGCACCCCATTTTTTTTCTTTTTTGCCGACATGAAGATAAGAAATGGAGCGGATAATGTACCTCATTCGTGGGATTCTCACACTCGTACGCTTAGGACAGTGACTTCTTAGCTTATCACGTGGGCAGCATCTAGCAAAATCTTACATGACAAATATAATACGCTTGCATCGAGCCGGAGAGGATGAAGCTAGTGCTACGTAGCATCCATAATTCACAATCTATCTCACAGATGTAGAGAGTATCTACTACAAATGATCCATGTTTTTATAAAGGTTTTCCGTGCGAGGTACGCTCGTGAATACGGCTAATTTAGCGGGAACAATAATAGCAAATTCCAAAAGACCCTTCCAAGCTTGTGGCGCCCGCTAATCACGCACAAGGGTTGGAGAAAGAATCATTTAATTCTAAGATTAATAGTGGAAAAGGAAAGAAGAGTCGATCGTGTGCTGCGCGTGTATGTTACCTCATGATCCCCGGTGCGACCTCGTCGACGGCCCCCCTGGCCCCTCCGGCGAGGGCGAGCGCCGAGAACAGCAGGAACCCTCCCAAATGCCTGCGAAATGCAACAGATGGATGGATCGATCAGTCGACAACGGCAGCTCCAACCGATGGAAATCGGGAGGAGGAGGAAGGAAGGAGAGGCGGATCGATGGATGGATCGATTCACGGCACGCACGTCCAGACGTTGAGCGTCTCGTTGTGCCAGGCGAAGGCGCTGAGGAGGGCGTCGCGGATGGGCCACTCGGCGCGGTAGTGCCCGCGGATGTACTCGTTGTCCTTGAGGTACTCGGGCAGCTCCTCGTACCCCACCAGCCTCCGCCTCCGCCTGCTCGCCTCCGACGGCGCCATCGCCGCCGCCCCCTTCTTGCCGCCGCGGCCCCGCCTCGCCGTGGCCGTCGACCGCGCTCCCATGCGACCCGGTGGCGCTCTGCGCTGGGCACCTGGTTCGCGGCTCGTGCGGGGGAGAGGGAGACTGGGAGAGGTGGTGTTATAGGGCGAGGAGGCCTGGCAAATCTTGGCGCGGGGGCGACGGTGTTGGCAGGGGCGAGCCGGGATTTCCTCTGCCGCACACGCTTTTCGCTGTGTTTCACTCGTCTTACAGGCGTGATAGATGTGCCGCGTAGGTACTGAGAACTTACGTTTCTCCTAGAAAAATCCCACCAAACATAAATAATATAATGTGTTTCCATAGAAATTTTTCATGAGAAATTTTTCATGGAATAGTTACATTCCAAAGGCAACCGGAAAAAAGAAATACTGCGTTCTAAGAGCACATATAATACAGGTAGTTACAGAGATACTTAGTAACTAAAAACTATTTTTTCCTTGACATGTAGGTTCTTATATTGTAGCATCGATGCTTAAATAGATATTGATGCTTCACGGGTACTTATGTGTATGTCTATATCTAATTAATAGATAATACATTATCTATGAATCTATAAAAAAGATGTTTATATCGGAGGAAATGATTTTTACATGCGTGTTTGATGATATGGATATATTCTCTCTCTTTTTAAGCACTCATATTTAAGCATCCTCTATTGTTCGTGCCTAAAGGGGAAATGAATTTTATAAATGCCAAGACTTTGTATGGTTTGCTATTGATTTCTTATCTTAAGGAGATTGCGACACCACGGGATCACAAGTGTGAGTAGAGTGCACGTTTAAATGAAGCTACAAGCGTCGTCTGTAACCCGGCCGGCTTCACGCTTGAACCAAGAGAAATGGTAAGAAAAACAACTTGACCATCAATGTAAAGCAAATAAATTCTGGACCGAGAAAGAGATCTTGGACGCAATGATTGGATGATTCGCACGTAAACGCACCATTGTAGAGCTTAGAAAAAAAAATCTTAAATATTTCATGAATGCCCGCTGTCACGCTGTCTAACGCATGTCCGCTGGATTCGTCACTAACGCATGCCAGGCGCCCACGGCAACCTCGTACCTCCTTTCCAAAATCGCCTGGCCCCCAGCCTGATTCCTCCTGCCCGTACCTTCCTCGCCATTTGTCATCTAAAGACCTAACTTGATCATCCATTCCATCTACGGAAAACATAGCTCAAAACAGGATTTCCCACAGCGCCCCTTTTTGAAATGTAGGAAATTCCTGATTACTTGGTGAGTTCTAAGTTGAACTGTTTTCGTGTGAGATCCATGTGCTTCAAACATGCCCTTATTTGGTTGGAGTCCTAGAAACCAAAGTTGCCTCCATAGACTGGCATGGTTGGAGTTGATGGCTTTTGGATGAAATAGAATAAGTAACGATCAGAAGAAATAGCTTTTAAAATAAAATTTGAAAAATAGCTTTTGAAAGACATGGGTGCGAAGGAGGCAACGGAGGGTGGTCGGCGGCTTTTGAAAACAACCTGAAAAAAAATCACTTTTGAACACCCCTGTACACTGGGCCTAAAATTTAGTTTCCACAAAATTAAAGATTCAGCCCATTTTGGGCCTAATCTGGCCTATAATTCACTCGCGACTGTAGCAAGTACCTATTGTGTTTGAACTTTGGAGGCGTTAAAGTTTAAACATGTTGCTACAGTACATTAAACAGCTCGATGCCAAACTGGTGGGGGTACAGAACTGCTTCCAAAGCTAGCTTGTTGGTACTTGCCCATTAAAGAAAAGCGACTGACATCCATGTTGGCACTTGGAAATAAAGCTGAGGTCAGCTTTATCAAATACGGAAGCGTCAACGTGACGGCCCCGCTGTTCACCTATCGTACTCCTGTCCCAACATTTATTTTACTTATGCCTCAGTGTACGCAATCCATGGCAACGAAAAGCAAACCAATCACCCACTGGCCACTGCACCAGCTACGCAGAAGCTAATCTAAGCAGTGCAATTTTGGCTCAGACTCATGATTTTTAACACTATCATAAGTATTTATATAAATAAATTAAATATCGATAGACCACTTCAAAAAAATTATTTTGATAAGTCGATTCCAAATCACCGCAAAGAAACCAACTCATTTATTTGTTCGAGGGAAGACATAAACCATAAGTTGAAAAGAGCCGGACAATATAGAGTGGCACTTGTTGTGCGCAAGACTAGAAGGAAAATTAAATTTATTATAGTGAAATTTATTATAGGAAAATGAACTTTCTATTTATTTTTTAGCATTGCAATAAATTTTCTATTCTAAGGCCACATCTGGAACAGAGGGATTTCAGGTCCATTCGAAACACACGAATTACTGCGTGATGCTCGTGATAACCCCAAGTTCAAAAAATGGAGATTGCACTTGCAATCAAGCGAAGCACTGCCGAAGTGGCAAAATCCAAGAAGAGCCCAAAAGCGAATCACACCACAAGAAAAAGGTCCAATTCCCAAGACGGCGACCGTTGCCAGACACTTGGCATTTCAAATTTAAATCCTCCGTCCAAAATCACCACACATGAATCCGCCGCAAACAAAACACCAACCGCGCTTGCACTAGACGCACTTGCAAGGCTTGCCCCCCGTCAAACTCCCACCCCCACAGACAAGAAGCCGCCTCCAATGGCAGCCGCGCCCAAGAGGGAGCCCCTGCGTCCCCTCAGCTCCAACGCCGGTACCGCTGCGGCCGTCGCGAGACCTCGCGGGCCGGCGGTCTCCGCCGAGAAGGAGAACCTGGGCTCCAATCTTGGCCGCAAGAAAGAAGAAAGTAGTAAGCTTAAGCCTGATGATAGTTCCACTGAGCAAGCACCGCCGCTGAAGCCGTCGTCGCTGCAGCTCCGCCTGAAGGACGAGGCCTCGGCGGCGGCGGAGCCGGTGTTCTTCGTGGGGCCGAGGGGGAGGGAGCTGCTGCCCCCGCCGCCGTCGTCGTCCTACGAGGCGTGGGACCTCTCCGACAACGAGTCGGCGCCGGCCTCCTCCTGGGCCACCCTCCCCAACAGGGCGCTGCTGTGCCGGCCTCTGCCGTTGGACGTCGGGAGGTGCACCTGCGTCATAGCCAAGGAGGCGGCCACCGGCGGCCGAGGGGTGGCGCTCTACTCCCTCTACACCAATGTGAGCTCCCATTTTCTCGCGTTTAATCCTCCCTTGTTTGCCTGCTTTAACCTGCAGGTGAAGGGCAAAACAAGCTGAAAACAATTTCGTTTGTGAAATGGCAGGAGGGGCAGGGGCGGCAGGACCGGAAGCTGGCGGTGGCGCGGCACCGGAGGAGGAGAGGCAGGTCGGAGTTCGTCGTGGCGCAGAACCAGGACGGCATCTTCTGCGGCTCCGACAAGAATTTCGTGGGGACAGTGGGCGCCAACCTTGTTGGATCCAAGTACCAAATTTGGGGCCAGGTACGATCACTATTTACCACTCTTGCTTCCTCTTCGTGCTTCTTGGTGTCAGTCTCTTGGAGTTGGAGATTGATTATCTTGGTGGGCACGAACCATCGATTGAGTGTCCATGGTTGTCGGTGTAGGGGAACCGGGTCGATGAGATCAAGAGCCAGTCGAAGCGACTTCTCGGCGTTGTCGCGTAAGATTCAGTCTCCCTGTGTAACCAGTTCAGGAGTGATATGGTTTTCCTTGAACAGGTTTTTGTTTCTGCAGGTTTGCGCCTACCATTACTACGCTTACTGGGAGTTTCAGAAGCATGAGGGCATGGATCCCCAAGAACCAGTGCATGCAGCTGAAGGCCAACAATTCTGCTCAGGTAAATTAGCTGGAACACCAGGGGACTCATTGGAGTAATCTGGAGTTAGGCATATGATTTTTAATAACTGTGGAAGTATTGCAGATTCAGCACATCAGTGGGCTCCCAAAGGATTGGCAGGAGAAGACGAGCAGAGCTGGCCAACTCTGCTCAAGATCCCCTTTCTACAACAATGTAAGCGGTTTCTTGCAAGAAATTTGTTGAGTCTTCGGATGATATGTCGAGACTCTCAAGACTTAAGCTGGTAGTAACATGTTTCTTTTTTCTGCATTCATAAAAGATGACAAAGCGCTATGAACTGGACTTCAGAGAGAGGGCAGGGAGGATGGGATACAAGGTGCAGACATCAGTGAAGAACTTCCAGATGACTTTGGAGGTAACGTCCCTGCTACTATCAGAAGATCAGATCTCCGAGCTTTCATTGCTCAAGTTCTTTTCGGCTTATAGTTTATAACTTTCCTCAAACAAACAAATGGGATGGGTTCTCCGCGGCGGTGTAGTTGGTCAAAACGGCTCATCCGTATTCAGTTCGTTCACAACTTTACATAAACGCTTGCGCTAGAGCTGAAAAACCATAAGCCACGGTCGAAAAGAAGACCCGATGTATGAGTTAGATCGGCCTCAGGCTGACAGCATAAGTAACAGATCAACAACTTTTGCATGGCAGGAGAATGGAAGGCAGACGATTTTGCAGCTTGGGAGGGTTGGGAAGTCCAAGTACATAATGGATTTCAGGTAAGCCATCAATCGTCCCAATTGTTCGTCGTCATTCACCATTTTCTTATGGGAAGATCTCTTTTGTAGATACCCCTTGACTGGCTACCAAGCATTCTGCATTTGCTTGGCATCAATCGACTCCAAGCTATGTTGCACACTATGAGATGCCAATGCGGCCAATTGTTTCGCGCAACTGTTATTCTTGCAACCTATGATTTTCCTTAGTCGATTCTGTATGTGCAGTCTTCTCAACTTGAGAAGGACCTAGTAATCATCTGTTTATCCTTATGCCAGCAGAGGCAATGCTTGGTCATCTGAAAAAGGAATTCACAATGTTCAACAGTACCAATTCATGGTGATGGACTGACACAACTTTCGGCGTTCATTATGAAAACATTCCCTGATTTTTGAAATGAACATGAACATCACCCAATCTTCCACATCGACCTCAGGGGTTCATCGATGAACGTGTTCACATTGATACCGGCATGCGGGTTATGCAGCATTGATTCATAGTCTCCTTGCGTGACACCGTCGAGCTGGAAGAGCGAGGCGCCGAGCTCAAGCTGTTCATCCGTCAGGCTCCCCACCTCGACGGCGCCGAGCCTCGAGACCGCGGACGCGAACGGCAGCGGGATCTCGAACGGCTCCGGCACGCGGGGCTTGACGATATTGCGCTCGTCGTGGCCTCCGACCATCAGGTTGACGGAGCGGACCTCGAGGAACGCCATCACGCACACGGCGTCGGTCAGTCGGTGATGGAGCTCGCGGCGCTGTCAATCTTGCCGTCGGTGCCTGCTTCCGGCGCGATCGGCGGTGGTGGCGAGGACGGACCGGCGGAAGACTCCCGGCACGATCTCGGCCCAGGCGTAGGGGTCGCTGGCGCGGTCGCGGGTGAACCGCACGCCTAGCTTTCCCTCGCGGATGAGCATTTCCCCGTACAGCTTGTTTCCGACGGGCAGGGTGTTGCCGTCGGTGGCGTTCTGATCAGCCATCTTGCTCCTGCTCCACTGGAGCTTCAGCCGAGTGAAGGAATCCTTGTGGTGGCTTTGGAATCTGAGACGGCGGCGATGGGGGAGGGAAAGCTTGTCCCGACTCGCGAGTCGAGACTCTTGAGTTTGAAGTACAGTAATAAGTTTTACGGTTTTGCTATTGGCAAGGCGACTGAAATTTTTTTGTCTCTCAGTTACTTAAAAGTTACACTCTCAATCAACTAAAATTGCAGCCCCCTCCAAAAAAACAGCCCCTCTCCAAAAGTTGCACTCTCAGAACAACTGCAATTTTAGTTGATTGAGAGTGCAATTTCAAGTGACTGAGAGACAAAAAAATTTCAGTCGCCTTGACAATAGTCACTCCCTAAGTTTTAAGACCCCTACTAAAATCAAGGAGGGCGAGTTACTGTTGGTGATATGCCTTAGAGGCAACATGGAGATGTTGAATATATCACATATTATGTTTATGATACATTGCTTTGTTCCTTGAAATAGACATTATCATTATTGATCAATGAGTATGTGACTTATTCATGAGACTCTTAATGCCAAAATGTTGCTATTTCTAAATGATCCCCGATTATATTTCATATGAGGAACAAATATGATTCAAAGATCGATATGTATTGATTGATGATCATGTCTCATGGATCATGGTATGGAGATATCAAATCAATAATATGGACATTTGTTAGTGAACATATGTTGGATAGACCCGCCATGAGACACTGCAGAGATTCTATGTGTCATCAGTTGGTCTCAAGTAGTGTTTATGTGGAATCCTTAGACTTGAGATCATCATGATTCCCAGCATGCGTAGTAGCTTATTTTGGGACTACTAAACACTACTCCGTGGCGGGTAGTCATAAAACTAGTCTTTGGGTTTGCCATGAAACATGTAGTGGGATATGAATGATCAAGATAGAATTTGCCCTCCTTATGGGAGAGATATCTCGGGCCCTCGATGTAATGGATTATTAAAGTGCATGGCCATGCCAAGGTGATTGAGGAGTCAATCACGAGTTTATAATCCATCACGGAATCGAGAGAGTGATTGAGCTATTAAGAGGATGACACAGGTCTCGCCTTGAGCTTAATCTATATCGTGAGGCAAAGGGATTAGTACATGAGAACATTACAGTTCAAATTGATATGATCTTTACGTATATTTTGGGGTTAATATGTCTTACTAGAGGCCGCTATTAACGGGGTGACCGGAAGGTGTTTACGAGTCGCGACCAAGTATACGTGAACCTGCTGTGGTCGCACACTTAACGGGTTGGAACACTAATTCGAATATGATTCGGATGTGGGCTCAATTCGGATAGAGATCCGGATAGACTCCTATTGGGCTTCAGTCCACGAGGCCCAAGTGAGGAGGTCTATATATATAGAGGCGAGGGGCTGAGGGGGAGGAATCTGATAATCCCGAGCTAATCCCTAGCCGCCACCTCCTGAGCCAAACCCTAGTCGCTCGCGAGTGCAGGTACACTCGCGATCGGCGTTCCACCGGACGTGTGGATACCGGTGGGCGGCGCTCGTTCGGCGTTGATCGGCATCAACAACCTCTGATTGGATCGCTCGTGGTGTGGTTGATCGCGTGGAGGAGACGATCGGTTCGGGACGATCGGCTACTTCCACTACTACCTCGACGCGTGGTTGGATCGGCTTCTCCAACTCTTCTTCACGCAAGCTGCTGCGTCTAGTGGTAACGATCCATGATCTCTCCTTAAGCATGATGTCCTTGTGTGCGCGGTAGAAAAGTTTTGTTTTTCTGCTTGCGTAGCCTACGCGCGATCCATTAGTTAGGCCCTATTTGTTTCCACTTAAGATTATTATAATCTAGCTTATAAATCATAAGTGGAAACAAACAGCCCAAATTATAAGGTAGCTTATTATAATATAATAGCCCAGATTATTGTAATCTAATAAGCTAAAAAAAGGAGCTTATTTCAGCTTATAGATCACCTTTTATCTAAATGACCATAAAACTTCAGAAAAATTACCCACCTTTGTCATTCATTAACTCCCCAATCTTTAAACATTATAAGCTCAAGGGCATTGTAGTCTTTGAACATTCGAATACAACAATTCATAACTCTGATAATCCAGGCTGCCAAACACCTGACAGCTTATTTCCCACCAGCTTATTATAAGCTAGCTTATATAATCTGCACCTATAAGCTAGATTATAATAATCTTAAGTGGAAACAAACAGGGCCTTAACTGGACCAATTTGAGGCGGACAAATCATTTTCTCTCTGTTCTGTGCCCCCCAAGTTAAGGCCTCGGATTCTCCCCGGCCCGAATCTCACAAATGTTTTTTAAACTTTCGCCGCTCACATCTCTATAAAATATTTAGAATAGATAAATGAAAATTAATATGGATAAATTTATCTCAAAAAATATTTTTATAGTATCATAATTTTATTAGATTTTATAATCATATTACAATAGAAATTAGTAGGCAAAGTGTTATATGTAAAGACTACTTCGACATTCAAAACATCACTCTTTTATGATTTTATGACTAAAGAGAGTACTCCCATAAAATCTATGTAAAATTTCTACATTTCAAACATGACTTAATAGGCCTTTTCTTCTCTCGCCTTGGTTTTGCCCTTGGTATATAACCCAAATTGAACATAATGTATATCATTGGAATTCATGTTTACCACTACTGACATTGATCAGAGAATAACAGGAAACAACATTTCAGTACCACTCCGTCATTCAGATAGCTCCCAATAAAATGTTAAGCTACACGTGAGGCCCCGCTCGATTAGGCTAAAAAATAATGACTAATGGCTAAAATTACATTGTAGTTGGCTAAAATTATACTGTACCTGAATGTGGCTTATTTGACATAATTAAATTTTAAAAAAATAAAAATAGATAAAATATGTTAGATCATTACAGACAACGCAAACGAATACGGGAAAAAAAGAACCGACAAAAAACTCAAAAAAAAGAAAAATAAGTCAGAAGCTCAGGTCGAAATAAGCGAGCCGTCAATGCATAAGGCAGCAAGTAACCTACGTCTGGTACAAAGAGAGATTCGATTCAACTGTTTTTAGCTCCATCTCAACTTGTGCTGTTGTGCAGTCACTTGGAACATTTGCGTTAGATGTTCAGAACATGCTCTGTCATTGTCCCGCAAACAAAGCGTCATTGTTAAGTGTAAGGGAGATTGCATACATTCCTTCAGAACAGAACTACTATTAACTAGCCTCGTAGGCGCGGCGCCACGCCGCGTCAGCACCGTACGTACCAAAATAAAAGAGACGATAATTCGTGAGGAGCTTTCTAGGAAAAACCGCGAAAAAACGGGGACCCGAGCGCAATTCTAAAAACCGCGGGGCTATCACGCAAAAAACGGGACACATGCACAATTTTAAAAACCACGGGGGCCATCCTGAAAAAAACCGGGGACCGTACGCATTTTAAAAAACCACGGCGGGCTATCCTGAAAAAACCGGGGACCCCTGCGCAATTTCGAAAACCGCAGGGGGCCATCCGCAAAACGGAGGGGTTAAAAAAAACCGGCAGGGACCTTTTTGCGAGAACCAAGGACCTGTACGTAATTTCAAAAAAATATAGGAACTTTTTTGCAAAATCGCTCCCCCGCCCGTACGAAGATTCCTCGCCACGCGTCGCGCGGAGGGCCGGCAGGGCGAGGCGGCGTGGTATGCGCCGGAATCCCGGGAGTAATAGAAGTAAGATTAAGGCAGGAAGATAATGAGCCAGACAATGACAGAATTCTCATGAATGCAAACTATTCCTTCTAATCTTCATCAGCGGCATGCTCAAGAAGATAGTTTACAGCTAGTTGCTCATTCTGTAACACCCTTGTTTTTGAAAAGAGGAACATCGTTACCTTCCGTAACAACATAGGAGTTCAGTTACGGGCAGAAGAAATATCATACCTGCTCACAAACATTTCAAAAGTTAGTTTGATTAAAATAATACCTAATAGTCAACTTTAACAGCTTTAAGAGCGTCCAAACCCAACATTTACTTACACTTAGAAAATCCAAAGAAAATTTCCATAGAAACGCTTAAATGCGGTCGCAACCCTAATATGAAATCTTGTAACATCCCTTTTTTTCCTTCTGATCTCTGTGTTGGTGAAAAATAAAGCAAGACTGAGTACAACCAACCGTACTCAACAAGTCACATAGGAAAATGCTATATAACTACTTGCCAGAATTTTCAAGAGATGGGGATATATGTGTTTTATTAAATATTTGTGGATGCAGTTTTATTTGTAAATATTTTTTTAAAACACAAAAGACCAGTAACTTCTTAATGAATTGGGATTTCAAAACTTGATTACCAGACTTCAGCATTTCAATACCATTTTCAAATCTACTTATACTTCGCTATTGGAATCATCCATTAAACATAGCTTCATTTATCGATAGCACGACGTATTCGAATACCATTAATCATGACTATGCGGAGCTGCCTAGCTTTACCTACAAGATTCATTAACCCTCATGACTGAAAACAAGGTCTTTCACTGCTCAATTCTTTGTATAGCCTCTACCTAGTAGGTGTTGTCTCCCAACAAACTTGGGTGGCACAGCTTTACCCACAAGATTCATTAACCCTCATGACTGAAAACAAGGTCTTTTACTGCTCAATTTTTTGTATAGCCTCTACCTAGTAGGTGCTGTCTTCCAACAAACTTTGGTGGCCCACGGCCTTGCCCGATTCGAAGGGGACCTTACTGTTGTTAAATATGGTTCGACCCAATAGGTGCTGCCTCCCAACAAACTCGGGTGGCTCATGGCCTTGCCTGATTCGAAGGGGACCTTACTGTTGTTAAGTATAGTTATACTGGGTAGGTGCTGCCTCCCAACAAATTTGAAGGGGATCTTACCATTTTTATACAACAGACTCTCTCATATCCCTCTACTATTTGTATATACTAGCCTCATAGGCGCGGCGCCACGCCGCGCCAGCCACCGTACGTACCAAAGTAAAAGAGGCGATAATTCGTGAGGAGTTTTAAAAAAAAATCGAAGGCACATACGTATTTTCGAAAAAGGTAAAGGGTTTTTTTGCAAAAAAAACAAGGAATTGTTGGTAAATAAACGAAGACCCGTGCGCAATTTCAAAAACCGCGGGGGGCTATCCTGCAAAGTGGAGGGGCTAAAAAACTGGCAGGGACCTTTTCGTGAGAACCAAGGACCTGTACGTAATTTCGAGAAAACGCATGGACTTTTTCGCAAAACAGCCCACCCGACCGTACGAAGATTCGGCGGCCACGCGGCGGGCAGAGCGCTCGCGCGGGCCGTCGTGGCGCTCGCTCCGCGCGGAGACTCCCCCGGGAGTAATATGGGTTTGATTTAATCGAATTTGAGTAGCTATTAAACCGGATTTGACGAATCAACGCTTGTGGTTGAGCGATCGCTATGTTCTTTACTTGGCATAAGTTTCAAGTCCTTATATTTTCACTGAGACAACTTGCATCCACAAACCCTTGTTTCAATACCCATCAGCACTATCACCTTTTCGGTCCAAGCCTCCATCCTAGGATAAGGTCATAGAGCCTGACCATCCTATGGCTTTCCATGATATCTCTTAATTCTATAACCATTTTTAAAATGCTACTGGCAAAATGTCAAATCTCTTAGTAGTGTAAAACTGTGAGTTTCTAGTCTACGATGATTAATTAAGTAGTATTTATAATAATATTATGTCTTGTCAAGGAGAATATGACCATCAAATTAAACTGGGCTCTTTCAGGTGGTAGGACATAACTAAATATCATGTCATTCTAAATATTTATTGAACACAAAATAACAGTGCACAAATAACATAATAAAAATACTGATAAGTAAGTAATTAAAGGAATGTATGTTTAATATGATCAAAAACATGTCACTTGCCTCCTTGTCCATAGTCTCTGATTGCATATTGTGTTGAACATCTCTACACTCAAAGCACTAAATAGAGCATTAGTAGCTTGAGCATCGATATGTGAGTATTTCTCTTCCTCAATTGTTGGAGCAAGAGGGTCCTTAGGAGAAGAAAAACCCACATCTAAAATCCGCCATATTTTTAGGCTCATGACCTTAAAATATCATATCATGAGGATTTTTCAATTATCATAAGTTAAGCCATTAAATAAAGGTGCTTTATGCACAATCCCACTAATTACCATTCTTTATACTCTCTAGACGGTTAAGCCTAATAAATGAGAGACCAATATCTGATACCACTTGTAAGATCAAGAAGGCCGACTAGAGGGGGGTGAATAGTCGGCCTCCTCGATCTTATAGCGGTGTACAATTTCTTCTAAACTATCCTCTCCCTAAATCATCTTCTTCACCAGATTTATCAGTAATGGCATCTAGTATTCTTTTTATCTTCTTCCTCTCATCTATCCATTATGAGTTGTTCGGCCACAACCTTACATAGACAGCCAAAAACTTACGTCGGGAGTAGCTCCTCTGCTCATGGCCTGATCTCCTTTCTCGAGTCGCTTCCATATATCAGCTAGACTTCATCATCCGCCGTCGATAGAGGTGTCTTCTTGCCGCTCAGGAAAGGGAAGCCGCCCTCATCCTCATTCTTCTCTTCAATGTGCGCAAAGCGGAAAAAGCTCTTACGACAGTGGAGAGACATATGGATAACTTTGTCGATCAAGCAGAAGCGGATGATTATGAGGAAGCTTATCATGTCATTCTCTTTGAGATTATGGACTATACTAGTGATTTGCCCAGGATAGAGGAGGAAGTGGAGAGGGAAGGACAATCTTCATGGCATTCAAGAACTCAGTCGTTGATTCTCCGACTCCAAAAGTAGAAGATGAAGCATATGAAGCACAGAAGATCAAGATCTGGGAATCTCTTTTTTTGAACTTTTATAATAGATTTGACTTGAATTTGTCTTCTGTAAAAGTGACTGGTCACACTTACCTGTTCCAGTTGATCTGTAGTTTCTGTAGTTAATACGACAAAAGACAAAATACTGACGGTTATTAATACGAACCGTCTGTGATGTCTTGCATTATCATAGATGGTTTATACTAACAATCGTCTGTGATATTTTTACAGACAGTTATTAATACGAACCGTCTATGATATCTTGCTTTTATAACAGACGGTTCGTATAAATAACTGTCTGTAAAAACATCACAGACGATTGTTAGTATAAATCGTAACTATCACAGATAGTTTCTTATGAATCGTCTGTGATATAGTAACCTCTTTTGTACTAGTGTGTGTTCTTTCCTCTTTATTCATCTCCTCTCACGTGTTTACGTGTGTATAGTGTGATCTCTGGGCCAACCTAGAGAACATTTTCTGACAGGACGCAGCAGCGCGTATGGATCGTCGGAGTGGCGAGTCTCGACTCGCTCCCCCATCTTGATGTGTTTCACGTGCGATGGCGACCCGACCCCAACGACGCGCACCCACACTCCCATTCCACCTCCTTAAATACGAGGCCCAAATTAACCTGCATCGCAGTCGCAGCAACGCAGCTCACTAGCGCACACACACTTATCTAGCTAAGCTAGCTATAGCTTAGCTGCCTGCCACCGTTGCTTGCTTCCGAGTTCCGACGATGACGTTGACGAAAGCGGCGGCGGGGGGCGGGAGGCGGTACGCGCTGCTGCTGGCGCTGAACGACTCCGACTACGCCAGGAAGGCGTACGGCGGCTACTACAACGTCTTCGTCGACGCGTTTGGCGGCGAAGGTGATGGTGAGAGCTGGGACTGCTTCCGCGTCATCGACGGCGAGTTCCCGGCCGCGGAGGACCTCGGCCGCTACGACGGCTTCGTCGTCAGCGGCAGCCCGCACGACGCCTACGGCGACGACCTCTGGATCCTCCGCCTCCGCCTCCTCATCCAGACCCTCCACGCCATGAAGAAGCGCCTGCTCGGCATCTGCTTCGGCCACCAAGTAAGGGCTCGCCACCACCTAGCTAATTGACAATCACCCAGACACCTGGTCAGCCAGCGTTACCGGCCGGTTCGTTCGTACGCATAACAATTCTGGTAAATGTGCGATGATTCTACGGTGATATATATATGTCCTGATTTTGCGAACGCTCTTCTTGTTTTGATTAGGTTTTGTGCAGAGCGTTGGGGGGAAGGGTGGGCAAATCACGCAGTGGATGGGACGTAGGGGTGAAGAAGGTGGCCTTCGTGCAAGATTCGGAGGCCTTCAGGCTCCTCGCGGATCTAGAGGAGCTCCCTCAGAGCGCCTCCATCATCGAGGTTCACCAAGATGAGGTGCGAGTGGATCCCTCTAATTAATCGCCGAGGCTAGCTTGAACATGTGCGGCTGTGGTTTTGCCAAATAACGTACTTTTGTCACTTGTACTTTCGGCCCTCTAAATCTCTTGCCGTACGTGTATAGACCGGCCTAGATATGTACTTTTGTCACGTGTGTACTTTCGCCCTCTAGATAAATCTCTCTTGTCATATATATATATATATAAATACGGTTTTGCTATTGTTAAGGCGACTGAAATTTTTTTTGTCTCTCAGTCATTTGAAGTTGCACTCTCAATCAACTAAAATTGCACCCCCTTCAAAAAAAACAGCCCTCTAAAAAAACAGCCCCCCTCTAAGTGCAACTTCAAGTGACTGATAGACAAAAAAATTTCAGTCGCTTTGACAATAGACACTCCCATATAAATAATAGCTTACATGAACTAGTCTAATTTCACCTAAAAAGCCGTTTCCTTGTGCTTATTAGGTGTGGGAGATACCGCCGAGGGCCAAGGTGATGGCCTACTCGGACAGGACGAGCGTGGAGATGTTCGCCGTCGGCGACCATGTCCTCGGCATCCAGGGCCACCCGGAGTACAGCAAGGACATCCTGCACAACCTCATCGACCGCCTCGTCAACAACGACACCATCGACGTACGTACGTTAATACACTGGGGCTGTCTACACAGCACGCGAGAAATCTCCCTCTCTCGTCTTACCGTTGATGGATGATCGCAGGGGTGCGTGGGTGAGGACGCGCGGAGGACGGCGGAGAGCGGCGAGCCGGACCGCGAGTTTTGGACGGGGCTCTGCAAGGGCTTCCTGAGGGGAGGAAGCGCCAGCAGCAGCGGCAGGCCGCCGGTGCGTGAGCCGGCGGCGCCGGAGCTCAGCTGCAGTAGTAGTCACGTCGTCGCTCGCTTCACTGCTGCTGCTCCCATTGGCTTGTAGCACTTAATTTTACGCACGTATAGCTAGTCCTCTAGCACCGGTCTACAGTGTTGTGGCGACGTGCAGCTAGCTAGCTAGCTAGCCAGAAAGTTGATTTGTTGGGTGCTCGAGTCAGGCCCAGTGTTTAATCTTCCGGGGAAAAAATTTTTGGCCACCGGCGAGACAAACGAAACAACAAAATTTCGTTTATTTCGTTCAAATTTCGGACGAAAAAATTCAAAATTTTGATAAAATCTAACCAAAATTTGAACGAAATTTGAACAAATTTCAAATAGGATCAAATTCGACCAAATTTTAGCCGAATGAAACATGTTTCACCGAGGGACGAAAGGGATTTCGTCCCTTTCGTCCGAAATGCGAAATTTCGAACGGAATTTGTTACCCTGGTCAGGCCCCAGCTTGGATGTGTGTACTGCAGCTACCGTTGCATATGCATGCGCGATTGGTGAAGCTAGAGGTGGGAGACGGTCGTGTTTTTCTGGACAGTCCAAGGTCCAGCACGGCTAGGCACGGTATGAACACGTCACATAGCGGGCCATGCCAGTACGACACAAACGAGGAGCCAAGCCAGGTCTAGAAAGTTGGCTCGTCGGGCGGCACGGTACAACCCGATGAATCGTGTCATACTCGGGCTATTCCGGCACGGGAAGCACAGCAGGCATGGGTGGCACGGTGGGCACGCTTGTGCCGACGGCCGCCTCAACCTCGGCCTCGCCTCCCGCCTACCGTCGCCATCCCATAGGTACTAATCTCACGGTCATCTCCACAACTACAAGCCATTACAGAGCAGAGAGAGAAGGAGTAAAGAGGAAGGACTAGAGTATACTGGAGCCCGGGCGAGCGGACAACGGCCGCAAGAGGAGCTGAGCAGCTGGAGCCGAGGGCGACAGCCGGAAGCTTGTCCTACTTCGCATCCCTCCACCACCCGCGAGCACGTCGACGGAGGGGGTAGGGGGTCGAGACACTGCCTCCGCTGGCACCGACACCTTCGCCTGCTCTGCAGCCGAAGACTCCACGGGTGGACGGAGCCATCCCTCAGCCTCCCTCTCCTGCTGTCGTCGCCTCCTACGTGCCCACCTCGCCGGCGCTGGTCGTGGAGAAGATGACAGGGGGGTCGGGAGGAGGAGAGGAGGCGACCGGGAGGAGGAGGCGGCCGAGGAGGAAGGAGGCCGGGGTCGGAGGAGGCGGGAGGAGGAGGGCGGCGGTAGGGGTTGGGAGGCGGCACAGGGAGGAGAGGAGGTGGGTGGGAGGAAGGAAGAAATGAGCCGGGACTCGACGGTGAAGGGATTTTATGGAATGAGGATTTGGTATTTTTTTATTTAACCCTCTAGGTTTTTTGAAATCTATAAATAAGTCCTTGTCTATTTTGATTTCTTCTATTCTAGCCCTCAGAGATTTCTTCTGTTCTAGCTCTCAGAAACTCTTATTTCATCACGAAAAGATCCTACACATCCGCTGTGATATATACATCTGTACAGATCAGTCCCTAGAATGCCAAATTTGAAGATTGAGTTAGGTTTTGGAGGTGTGAATGTGTGATGTGTGTGTGTTATATATATATATATATATATATATATATATATATATATATATATATATATATATATATATATATATATATATATATATATATCAAATACCATCCCTTTTAGGATAGTTGGATCTTAATCCAATGACTAAAAAAGTGACTGAGATATGCTATGATTTAGGTCGAGTTCATTTTTGCACTTGCGATATGAGGTGTCCTTGTTGTTCTTTATTTTTGCACTTGTGAATTGTGATGTAAGACGTGTTTTGTTGTTTTTTCTTAACAAATATCATCATACAAAAATAATAAGTATTTTCAACGTTGCTCACCCTTAGGTCACCAGCACCGAACCCTAGGTCGCATGCTCGCAGCTCTCTTGCTTCTTCACGTAAAACCAGTAGGGTTGCACTGCTGGAGAAGAAATTCAAACAAATCAACATATTCTAACGTATGTTTATAATTTTTACAACATAGCTCATCCTATTGTGATTTTATTTTATGTAAGCAAATTACTACTATATACGCTTCTAATTCTAATATAGCTCCCTTCACCGAGTGTCTTTTTAAGGAATGGCCTCCAAGTATTGTCGGAATAGGCGGTTGGCATGTGCCGATCGTTCTATATCCAACTCGAGAGCGAGGGCACTGAGGGGACCGTGTGCTTTCTTTGCTAATAGCTTGGCCAACTTGGTTACACGTGACACACCCACTTGGAGCTGACATGGCATCGTCTTCGCATTCACGCTCGGTCGCGTCGCGCCTTTGCGCCCATGGCTTTGCTGCACACTCGATAGAGCTGTGCTCTTTTTGTTAGAGAACTCGTAGGGTGGTGGAATTTATTCTTTAGTAGATTGTTTTTTGTTTTTGTTAATTTTTTAGGAAAGTGCAATGGGGAGTTCAGAGGGGAAGATGAACCACCATCACCAACTCTCTCTGTTAAGTACTACATATTCATTATTGTAAAAAAATATAGTAAGGACCATGTTTAACCCGATATAACATTTCACAATGAATGCACGAATTACATGGTGCGTAGAGTTTGATTAGGTGCGTATGTTTGCCACACTACTCATACAATATAAATGGCAATATACACAAACCATCAACCAGAACTACAGCTAAGATACATGTACACCGTTTGAAAGACATACTTTTGGTCATTCATCGTATACATTTGGGTCCATCAGTGCCTTTACCTTGTCTCCCCTACGGGCTTTAGCGTTCACGACGGCCGCCCAGTATTCAACATCCACAACTTCTATAAGTCTATCCTAGCTCGAAATAACCTGCCATTCAATGGGGGCATCAGGGACGATCACCATCTTTCCCCTGTCATCCGCCATCTTGGTCTTTCTCTTGTATCTGTGGCATAAAGTTTTTAACGTGTGAAATTCTACGGCACCACTGGGTAGTTGAGAATGTATTTTTGCTCAATGAATATCCGGTCGTACATCTCCATGCTGTCGATCTATTTGAATAAAACCCCTATTTATAAGGGTATCGGGTCCCTTAGGTTTCGGAAGAGATAAGATTTTGAGTCCGTGTTTGAGATAGATACGGTTTGTAGCGACAACCTATAAAAGCATAGAGAGGCTATGGGTTAGCGTGCAGTTTTTGACAGTTTTGTGTAGGTTTTGAGAGAGACTTGTTTTAGGGCTTTCGTTAAGAAGGCTTTTAGGGGAGCCGTGAGGGTGCTTTGTAAATCCACAAAAATCTAGTAGTAAATATTATCTTGAATCAATCTGGTTCTTGATTTGCTCGAAGAGTGCTGGCGTTTACAGTTGGATCAAAGCGTACAACTACGTCCAAAGGTGATCAAAAGGTTCTGTTTCTGAGTTGACGATTTCGAGTACGTTCAATTAGGTTGAAGAGCAAAGTTGAGCGATCGAGCGAGTAGCTGAGCATCGAGCGGTCGAAATCTTCCTCAACTACTTAAGATTTCAAAAAAACAGAGACAATCATTCACCCCCTCTGATTACGTTATACGATCCTACAGTATAGCTCATATACAATTACATAACATCCATAAAGTTCTAGCACAAATTGGTGCATGATTTCATTAAACATACACTCAATTAAATAAGCACACGACGCACATATTCTTTTTGCCGATCGTTTTCATGAGAGTAACCTGTGTCTTGGATCCGCCTCATACAAACGATCAAAGTTGCCATCATCTACATGGTACCTCCCAAGTCCCAAACTCCCAATTAAGTGTGGTTTAACTTGGAACACGTGTGTTAGTTCACTGCTACTTCCTATATATGCATATGATATCTAACAAGATGACTCAGATCTCTCCCTCGTGAAGTCGTGGTCGTCGGTGACGCATCGTTGGCATCAGATTACTACATATGCCCAGGCCAAAGATATGGATCGTCGGTCTAAATATCACTGAAATTTTGCATAGTTTTCGGCTGCCTCTGTCTGTGCATAGTTTTCGGCTGTCTGCGTCCGTGCACGCGTGATGCTCACGGGCCACCCGACATGCCGATCAGGACAAATTCTAATCGTCTGGGACACGTTGGCTTAGCTGGATTTTTAGCGTCCGCTAGCTAGGTCATGGTACGATCAAACGACAGAGCTACTCCATTTGGAGCAATGCCCTCGCACATACATATGCACCCAGCAGCTTACCCCTGTTTTCTCTCCCTCTCCCCGCTCGTTTCGGCTTCAGCTTCTGGCTTATTTTTTACTATTTATAAATTTTGTTTTTTTCTAAATTTTTGGTTTTTTTGAGCTTTTTTGCCGGTTCTTTTTTTTCCCATATTCGTTTGTGTTGTCTTATCACTAGCATATTATTTTTAATTTTTAAATTTTTTTAAATTTAATTACCTCAAATAAGCTATCTTCATAGCTTTTCAGCCTAACCGAACAAACAGGTAGCCCACTTATACTCGCCACTATCAGAGACAGAGAACACACCATAGCGCGTACTACAGCTTCACTTTCTCCATTAAACGCGCACTCTTGTAGCAGTTAGACGCTTGCTTGCTACATCTTATCTGATTAGAAAAAACACGAGATTAACCCAAAAAAAATAAGAGTCAGAAGCTTAAATTTTATTTCTCATGAACAGGATTACAAGAAATTGGTACACAAGAAAAAAGAGCAAGTATGGCACTCAAAACGCGCAACTCTGTGTGCTAAAATGTGTGACATGCTACTCAAAACGCTCGATAACAACACGTGTCATCTCAGTTAATTTGATGCTTCCGAATTACTTCTCCATTCTTTTTTAATTAACTTTATTAATTTTCATAATTTTAAGATATGACTTTGATAGCTACTTTTATAATTTTACACTAAGATATACCGATAACATTATAATATTATAAAAGTATTTTTAACGGCAAATCTAAGATATAATTTTTTGTATAGCCAATCTAGATAGTTTTAAACATATGGTGGTCAAACTTTAGACAACACGGATTCTATCAAGTCAAGTAAAAAGAAGGCAGTATCACAAACACCAACCCACGTAGTATTTATATAGGGATAATCGATCATATGCCCCAAACTTAAAGCGCCCTTGGAAAAATGCTCTCCATTACATTGTAATGGAGCTTATGGCCCGAACTTCAGGTGCCTTTTGCAACTTTGCCCTTTTTTGAACTTTTGAGCGTATTTGGAAAGGAAATGACCAAATTACCCCTCATCGTCACCTTGTGGCTGGGTTAGGCCTGACGGCAAAGCCAACCGTGCCAGTCTTCTTCTCACCCCCCATGCTATCCCCTCCTGACCCCAGTGACATTGCAGGCGACGCGGTGGCCCATTGTCACTGGCGCCGGAGGTAACATGCTATTTTTCAGCCCATTTCTTGTCTTCTTTGCAGCTTCGTCCCGTAGTTTATCTCGAAAATTTTGGTCGATCGAGCTTGTAGTTGATCGTCAAGATCTGGAATGAGTCGTCATTGGTGGCTGCACATTGGATATGCTACAGACACAGTTGCGGCGGAGGACAACTTGGGGGGCATGCCAAGAAGCCTATTTCTTCTGTAATGATAGAAGCACTGGTTCGGTAGAAACGACCCATCGCTCCTTTGAGCTAATGTAGGCATTCGATGACCGATGGCAGGTTACACTGATTTGTTTTTTTTGTTGAAATTGTGGATACTCATGGTAACCAATCGAGCCAGTGCAGTACTACTAATGTAGATAGTCTATTGCCAACAGCTGCAGTAACTGGACCCTCTATTCCATTTGCAACACTAGCAGTCCAAGAATCAGAGGGTAGAGGCAGTGTATGGTCCTCAGAAGGTTTGGTGTATTGGTCAACCCTTTGGATTGCTCAAACCTATGATCAATAGGAGATGGATGTTCCTATGAGCGAGGAGAAAATGTATGTTCTTCTGGGGCCGAGAGATGAGGATGCAACAACTGCTGGTGATGCTGCTAGTGTTGTTGTAGCTGCTAATGCTACTATTCCCAATGATGACACTAATGGTGCAGCTATCCCAGTGGATAATGACATACCCGAGGAGCAACAAATTATGTATGACAAGGATAATCCTAAGTTTGAGCTTGGTGATACTTTCCCATCAATGGATGCCTTCAGAATGGCCGTCAGGCAGTATGCCATAAATGAGGAGTTTGATATGGGCATAAAGAAATCTGACCCTACCAGGTTTGTGGGCTCCTGTAGAGATGAAGGATGCTCTTGGAAGATTGTAGCTCGTAGATTGCCCATGCTTCTCCAACGTCGGTCTGACATTTTCCTGTAAGCAATTAACCAGAAAAAGATAGCTTTTGTCAAGTATTTGAATGCTAACGCAGTATCAATGAGAAAAATTGCCAGAAGGCACATATCAACTAATGAGAAACCACTTAGGCGATGCTAGTTTCAATTTCGACATTAATCACCCAGGTGCATATAACTTGATATGTTTTGTGATCAATAGTTTAGATCATCTCACAGAAATATTTTTCTACGTGCAAGAATGAAAAGAATAAATGAACATCCTACACAGTTTAGATGAAGTGTTCAATTGAGTATGCTACATTGGAAAGAATGGAAGGAATTGGGTCAAGCAAATTGAGAGAATTTGAGCGCTTTAACTTAGCTATGTTGGCACGCCAGGGGCAGCGGTTGATCAAACAACCGGAAGCCTTTTGTGCGCAGATATGAAAGGTTTTCCCTTGATGGAGGCTAGAAAGGGCTCTTTTGCTTTTTTACTTTGAGAAAGGCATAATATGGAATATATGAGATGGATTCGTAGGTGATAGCTAAATTTAGTTCTATTCTAGGTCAAGGGGTTAAGGTTGCTGAATTGGCAAGGAAATTAAGTAGCAGAATCTGATGTAAGGAGAGAAAAAAAGAGAAGAATATCATACCTGCTGTTGATTGGAAGAACTCTTCTAGGTCCAGCCCTTGCTCTGAAAAAATTCAGATACATAGGTGTTACCACATTAGTGTGATATTTTAAACCCCACCTCATGGTCAATAAAAGGTGTGTAAAGAGTGTTCTGTCTATTACTTCTCACGTTCCATAGTGTATATTATTCATGGCTTAATGCTCAAGTTACAAGATGGTGAAAAAGATGACCCATGGTACCTGAGCTGCATTTCCACTATACTTATTTGATCTCAACAAAAATACTTGTACAAAAAGGATGATGCTGAGTACGTCAAAATATTTGAGTACCTGTAAGAGTTTACCCTTTTCATACTCCAGTGCTTGAAGTATCATCTCAACCTTAACACAGAACATAAAGAAACGAAAGGTTACTTCTCTGTAAAGAAAAACATTAGATCCAAAAGTCAATGTCTATCTAGGGTCCTATTTGATTTCTACACTGGGACCCAACTAAGTTAAGCACACTTTTAAGTTATGACATTGCCATTTCAACGATCTCACAAACTGACATCTAATAGACTGGAACAAATGTTGTCATTATGTCAGTAACCTTAAAAACTGTGTATCTTCTATCTGTTGATGCATTAGCAGGTCAACAGTTGATAGTCCAAGTACACTGGCACATAAGTATACACATCTATAATGATTTGCTGGGTAAACATAATGACATAGATGGACAAAAATTGTACCTTGTCAAAAACTTTGACAACTTTTGCTTCCAAAGAGGCATTCTCCTCATGCTCCATCCAAAGTTCACGAATTTCTTCGGCTGAAAAAACAACATGCAGATAAAGCCTATGTTTACTGCACAACAAATGTACAAGGATAAAGAACACCACCATAACTCGTTAGTCTATCCTCTACAGAAAAAAAAAATTCCTTATCTTGCATAAAAAATATTTTCTCCAAAGCAGTGTCGTTTTAAGTTTCAAATTGTTGCCTTAGGCACCTAACTAAGGGATGGTCTCGAATGTTGTCCAATTATGTTTTGTAGTGAGAGAACACAAGCTGCTCAGTGGACTTCTATGTCCTGAACTACTTTCCTGATGGCAGTGATAGACAAATGTCGGATGGTAAAATATAGCCATTGAAGCAATAGCAACAGAAGAATGAATATGGCTTAAAGGATAACAAGCATTATAGATGGAATCAATATTCCTAGCATTTACTGGAATAGGGTATTCAGAAAATCTATAGGCATCCTTATCTTGTTCACTTCTCCTTGTACTTTGCAAGCGTAGTGGAGCCACTAAGGTGTTAAACTGAACTATTGTATCATCTTGATGACAGGCTTAGACTAGCGTCTACAGTCACTAGGAAGTTTTCAACAATTTACAATAGCATCACATTCATAATTATCATTTGGTAAAAGATAGAAGTTATATCGATGGAATCAGCCTAAGATTCCTAAGGCACACAATGGTAAATGTTTTGCTTTTACATATTTCGATATTTACCTCTTGAACCTCCACCAAGCAATCCACACATATGGTCCAAAGCTTCGTTCTCCCTGCGGCTCTTCTCTTCCTTGGGGACACCATCAGAAGGGGTGATGTCGCCAACAATGGCTATGAGGCCAACAAGTTGTTGAAATAGGTTAACAACCAAACCAGAATATTAATAGGGAATTCTTACCGGCAATCATAGAGGAGTACAAATGTCCAATCTTGCTAAATAGTCCATTTTACACAACGGGAAATGCGTTTGTACCAACACCCTCACAGGCTGATGCCTGATAGCTCTCGCATTCGCATTCCCAGACACTTGTTCACACACCCATCGGGGATTACCTTCGGCTATGTCGTGCACAATCGCCATCTTCACACACCTGTAGAACAAGAAAAACTTAAAACCCGGAATGCAAAAGACGATACTAGAACAACGAGATCCCACCGCACAAGAGGAGGAAACGGCCGGGTTTCACACACACCTGTCGCGGTCGACGCCGGGAAGGTCCGCGGCGACGAGCGCCATGACGCCCATGCGGTACATGTGGTCGGCCGCCGACTCGGGCCCCTGCACCCACCGGCTCTTGGTCGTCTACACCCACACCGCGCATCCCGTCACATCACCACGCCGCAGCAAAACCGTAGAGATGCAAGCAGGGATTGGTGGAGCAGTCGGCACTCACCTTGGGGCGGTAGCAGAGCGTGAGGAGGTCGATGGCGCAGGACGCCGACGGGGCCGGGGCCGCGGAGTCACCACCTGGGGCGGCAGGAGTCGGAGCGGGAGGTGGTGCCCGGGGCTGGCGCGGTGGGAGGGGGGGGATTTGGTCGACGCGGCCGCGGTGGCGAGGGTGGTGGCGCAGAGGGAGGAGAGGGAAAGGGCTCGGCCGTCCGGTGAGTATTTAGGTGAGGTGAGGAGCGATGTGGTGGCCGTCCGGGAATGCCGGGGTGGTGGTGGTGCTGCGGCTCCGTGCCGAGGGCGCACGGTCGTTGCGCCCAAGATGGCCGACGGCACGGCAACCGGCTGTTGGGTCCGGTGCGCAGGTTTTTCCGGACTGCCGCACGGCGGCGGCGGAGCGCAGGGGTGAAACCGGGATACGGGCGATTTTGCAAATTCCGCTACTTAATCCATAGAATTATTATTTTTTCTGCCCTCGGAGGCAGATAGGAACAAATCAAAAACGAATTTAGATCCTGGAAAGAGACACGATATGATCACGATTTCTAATAAACACACAAGTACGTGCTTCAAGAAAGTGAAAAAACATGCACCAAGCGAGCTTAGTACACTCTTATGACAATAAGATCTACGTTCATCACCACTTCTCCTATTACAGCAAGCATCATCTAGATTAACAATTGGCTTGTACTTTGCTTATTGTTGTTGAGCACGAGTCATTACTCCTTTTGCCTCTGCGAAACAGCATGCCAAACCAAACATAAACTAATAATTTGAGGTCAAGTTAATACGTAGCGAAAAGATGGTATTTTGGAAAAAAAAACAATGTAATTATATACCTTTTGCTCTGAGCTTCTCAACCTCGTCTTGGGTATCATGGAGCCTATAATGGCAAATATATAATCAGACTACAAAAGATCACTTTGAAAAAAATTTACTTCCTCTTGAAACTAGAGGAATTAATATATAGATTGATGATAAAAGTTATTTCAAAACCATAAGCTTACCTCCGCTCCAAACTAGCGATATGCTGCAATAATTCCTTCTCTCTTGGTGTAGCCGCTTCCAACTGCCTCAAAAAGAAGTTTATAAGAAATTATTTTGATAAAAAAAATTACGAGAAGTGTATAGCAAAAGTACCGCATATGTGACACTACATAGCCTACCAAGATGACTATTAGTTAAATAATGAAAATATGTCTTAGTTAGACAAAAGAACAAAATAGACCTCCATATTGGATAGGCAAAGCAGAAGGGCTGTGACCTTGTTTATATATCTCAAGAATGTTACAATACATTCTAGAAATGCTATGAATGGTAGCAAATAAGATGTGAAAATTCTTCGCTTCGGACTATAGACTTACAAATACCTAATTGATTAACTCCAAGATAAGTATTACTTATTGCCAATAAGCATGCAAAATTGTCATCAAGAGGTAAGCTAATACGAAACAATAACCGACACAAATACTAACATATGAAGATAGGGCCATACAAAACATCCAAATAATATATTAAAAAATAATCTAATTAGTTAGAACAAGCTATAATAGTGAGAGAAAAAACATACCTTCTCGAACTCACTATCTTCCCTTGTTACTTTAAAACGACCCTTTTGAATGGCAGACTTTTCGAGATATTCATCTACATTCTTACAATTGGAAACTGCATAAAATAAATTAATCTTACTTGTGTTAATATATGTTAAAGTGTTCTTCATGAAATGCTATTTATGACATTTTACTTTTGAGGCAAAGAATTCTATAAACCTGCTCTTGTGAGTTGCTTAGCAGGTAATTTGGAATGAAGTTCAAATGACTCATGGCGCACAAGGCCATTAGGGCTTGCTTTCTCAAGCCGTTTCACACTGATAGAAACAATTGAAGTTAGAAAAAAACGTATTTAATGTGAAGTTCTAAATAATTCTAAAAATGAAGCAATACACACTCGTGTCAAATTTAGCATTTGATCGCTTGATATTTATAAAATAAATCAAACTAATATTTAATGTAGTCAGTACAACAAGTAGTTCCTATCAAATCTAAAAGACCACATTGCGAAGCGGTGAAGTGGATCATGAAATACAATATAGAATCTCCTAGAAGCATATCTAGAATCATATACAACCAACAAAAAAAGGAGAGTACTTATATACAGACATACTTTTGTAGTAGTGTAAGTACAGTAGTAGATCAAGTAACCTAGAGTATGTTGAGCTCTCATATAACAAGCAATATTTACAAAATACCCTAATTATGTTATGTAAACCTAACATAGGAAAATGTAAAAAAAATTTGTTCCATTAGTAACAACATGTCCAATACAAAAAAAAAAGGACAAATAGCAGTAGCATTGTGCAATTTATGTAGAAGTCATATTTGATGTAAACCTATTAGTGTAAAGCAATATTCACCAGTAACTCCAATAGACAAGACATGATTGAATATATATATATATATATATATATATATATATATATATATATATATATATATATATATATATATATATATATATATATATATATATATATATATATATACTAGTATAGTGCCCGTGCGTTAAACGAAACACCAATTTTATATAGGACAGACACACAAGCACGCCTATCTTGGCCATGCATGTGTGTCACCATGGCCACCAAACATTTATAAAAAAGAAAACAAAATTATGTTGTTTGTACGTATTGTTACACCGTTGCTTAAGAAGGTACAAAGAAAATTTTAAGTTAGCGTCTATGAATTATAAGTATCTTTTTTTTTGTCCGTTGCTTAAGAAATCCATATCTTTTTTGTCAAGAGAGATGAGAAGAGTAGAAGAGGCCATACCAATCACCAACTCCTTCTTTTAGAATAGTAAAGATATATATATATATATATATATATATATATATATATATATATATATATATATATATATATATATATATATATATCAAGTTAAACGGTCGAACCTTTGAGGTATGGGCATTGGATTTGTTGAATTTGGTCTTTCTACGATTTCAGTATCTGCATTCTGAAAGTGCAATATTAATTGTTAAAGTTATATTAACAAATCATATTAACTAAAATACTAATGATATACAAAAACTAAAATTACCTTTTGATCATCATTCATAGAGTAATTATTTGGATGAACATCTTGTAGTGGAACAGTTTCATCCGCAGTATCAAGTTCAAATAGAAAACGCAAATATTCATCTTCATCATTGTCATTATCATCTAGGTACTAAAATGAAACACAAAATTAACTCCATGGAATTAAACATCATAAAATTATTGTCAAAACTTTATTATATGATTATTTGCATACCAACTCAGCTTGTGCTTTCAAGTCTGCAATATCAAAGTTCCACTCACTAACACCTCTCCTATATTTATCCTGTTCAAAATGGTGAAATTGTAAATCAATATTGACATCATAGGATAGTACATTTAAAACCTTATCATGGTCTAAATATTGGTCATGATATCAAGTACAATCAATTTGGATCAATTATAAAAATATTGATTAAATAACTTCTTTTAGCTAAATTTAATAAAAAAACACTTCTTTTAGCTACAAATTTAATACAAAGTTCCTAAAGTCAAATAGATAGTTTGATAGAATGAGTAACTAAATGAACTAAAAAGGATGGTATTTTGATATATATATATAATCAAACAATACAAACCTGTGATGCTTTCTCTTTGGTTTTATCATGAGGTTTTTTCTCTGATTGCAACTTTGCTTCATTCTCCTGTTCAAAATAATTGATATCACACTAATATTATGCATGCACTGTATAAATGGTATATAAATAAGAAAATATGCAAGGATTATACCTTTATAGTTTGCATCCGATCAACTAAAGATGGCAATTTATTAAGGATGCATTTCAAAACATTATCATCTGACTTCACTTTTTTGAAAAATGGATGTTCTAGTAACTTTTGTGCAGTTGGTCTCTTGGATGGATCTTTTATCAAACAAGCACCAATCATCTGCTTAAAAGACTAAAAAACAAGTAGAGATGAATTAGTTTGGTCATACATGTTATATGTATAATGACCATATTTAGATTAATACATGTGAAAACTTCTTGTCCTTGGTGTTATGAAGAGATGGAGGAGCATGCTGCAGCGTCAAGAGAAAGACCTACATAGTATTTGAGAAATCTTAAGAAACCTTTACTAACTTTGTCATAATATTATGATAATGTTGATATATTGAATTAAAGCAATACCTTTGCTGGAGGTTGACTAGAAAAGGGAGCATGACCATAAGCAAGTTCAAGTGCAGTTATCCCGAAAGACCATATATCCGCCCTATAATTGTTTTTGTTTGATTAAGCAAACCATATCAATACACACACACATACACACACCCAATTGGTGAATGATAAATAATAAATCAAATAAAAAAATACTTGAAATCATATTCCTTTTGCTCCATCACTTCAGGTGCCATCCTTGAAGAACAAATAGAACATTAATTAGATTAGTAGAATATCAATTACATAAATATCAAATAATAATATAGAATTGTATTCTTAGTAATTACCAACAAGGTGTCCCGACAAGTGTCTTTCTTTTTCCATTTCTATTAATAATTGAATCATAAACACTAGCACTAGATCCAAAATCTGCAAGCTTCACTCCTTGGTATTGATCAAGTAGTACGTTTCCAGCCTATGTTCATGTGTGAAAGATATGCTCCGTTATCATAGTGCATCTAAGCCATTTAAATGCTTACAAGAATATAAAATTTTCAAATTTACTACAAACAGAGATCCATACCTTTACATCCCGATGTATCTTGCCTTTTCCATGAAGATATTGTAAGCCTTTTAGTGTTTCACATAGCACAAATGCTATGAATTTTTCCTCCTCGAAGCCTTTCGGATACGAAGATTTCATCAGGTGAAAGCATGAGCCTCCAGCCATATAGGGCATAATAATCCACAAATTTTCACCCTCTGTGAATGAGCAATATGCACCGAGAAGATTAGGATGGTCAGCCATAATCATGGTCTTGACTTCCTCTGCTGCATTAATCTGCAAAAACAAAGTACAATCAGTCGTTATGGTTAGAGGTGTCCAAATGACCCGTCAGGCTGAACTGGGTTTGTGTCTGGGCCGCCACCTAGGTCCACAGACTGACACGCCATGATCCGTTCAGACTGACGGGCTAAATAGACCATGACTAACTGGTCAGTGCTTTTATGAATATTATGTGTATATTAAAGAAGTCCAATGGACAATATATATAGGGAGTGCAAAGAAATATTATAAGAGAATATGCTAATTCCTATTCTATCTGTAATACTCTTAACACACATACCAAATTAGATCCGTACCGTGCCGTCCATTTGAACAAGACCGGTTATGGTTATCCCAATTATAGCTTATGTAATTATAATTTTCTTCTTGGTTCGCAAATCCGTGCTATATATAAATCTAGACCTACTCGTAGGCTTGTAGCTATCTATAAACCCCTCCATGCATTCACACATACCACATCGATCCTAGCTATACAGCCATACACAGGGAGGGACTTTCATCATACCAGTGGCTATTTTTTACCAAGAAAAAATTGATCATATACCCTCCCTTTAGATGGAAATTGAGGATTTACCCTCCTGGCCCACGTGTCAGTGACTTATGATGACCCCACGTGTCATTGAGATGTGGAGGGTAAATCCTCAATTTCTCAACTAAAGAGAGGGTATATGATCAAGTTTCCCTTTTACCAATCATGCATGCATCCCACAGGTAGCATAAACGGTGGTCTTCATGCATGCTGAGCCTACAGAGTATAAAACCGTAGCAATCAACAAATTCAGTTCGCATGCTGTCGTCACAAAGTATAAAAAGGGTGTCTATTTAACATTCGATTATTTTTAAAGAAAAATAGTTAGATTTTAGAATATTGGATGGTAATCTAGCGCTTCAGATCTTTTTCTGAAGAGGTGTTTATATGAGATATTTTTTAGAAGGTGTGCTTATATAAGTGGATCTGTTGGATAGAGATCCAACGTCCCCAGATCATCTGACTATTTTTACCTTAAAAAATGATCGAATGTTCTCTAGCACTTCTCAAGTATAAAACCATGGCAATCGTACGACGAAAAAGTTTGCATGCTAGCTGTTGGTACGTACGTATAGTAGCAATCGACTGGGATACATATACATATACAGGGAAATTAAACGACAGACGTACCACTTCGGCTTCCGAGCGCTGCGCCATGTTCATGATCTTGACGGCGACGAGCTCTCCTGCGAGCGGCAGGCACCGGGCCCGGCGCACCACGGCCGTGGCGCCGTCGCCGATGGGCTCGAGCAGCTCGTAGTCCGCCGCCCGGATGGGGAACTCCCCCTTCCTCGCCCTCGGCGTCTTCACCGCCTCAACTCCCCGCTTTGCCTTCTCCACGGTGAAGGACCGCCACATCCTCGAATTAGTCAACAACTCGAGCCGGCAGCGAGACTGCAATTGAATCCTAATTAAACCGGATCGATGGATTCGGCTCTCCAAAGATCGTTTCGAACCCTGGATGGAGATTTGATCGATCTGATGGAGATCGGTCGATGGATCGGCGGGGCATTAATAAGGCTTTCCGGTGACGTGCGCGCGTGGTGGGTGCGTGGGTGGGTGCAAAAGATCGCCGCGTGCTTTCTCGTGAGGGAAAGGAGGCGAGGACGACGAAGGGGCGGTGGCCGGTGCGGGGAAGGAGGCGTCGTCGTATGCAGAAGCGAGATATTTATATCGGATCCCAATTTGGCGAGCGATTACAGCGGCTCGTTGTTAGGGCCGCGCCGCATGCACGCACGCACGGGTTCTCTTTCTGTTTCACGAGAGATTATATATATATATATATGAAACTCTACGATTCCCTATTAAGGTGCTACTGCGTTGCAACGAAAATCCAAAATTTTGTATCAAATACTGTTAGTAGAGATATATATCAACAGAGTAAAAATAAAACTGACTTTTTATCTATAAGCGATGCAACTAATTATCTTTCACCAGTGCAAACACTAATCTAATCCCAGAAATAGGTTCTACCACTACTACAGAAAGGCTAATACTAGACGGTCAATCACAGATGATTTGACAAATTCTAAGATTTGTCAATCTTCCCATATTTATTTCATACTTGTCAGGTTATATATGTAAGCGCGTTGATATTTCTATCGACAGGCTATGCTCATCTCTACATCTGCATTGAAATAGTTGGACTTTGCAAAAATTCGAGGAGAGTTCGCTTGGTTTTTGTGGACTAAAGTCATAAGATCAGATGGAGAGTTCCACTGCGCACAATGATTTTTTATTGCTCTTATCACACTGTAATTGTGAATTTGTTAATGGATATTTTATTTCATTTCAATTAATTCATTTGCTAAATGGATGCCTTATGTTTGTGAATGAAATGTGATGTGAATTGGATGTTTTATGTTTGTCAAATGAATTGAGATGTGAATTGTATGTATACATATACTTGTTCATCTGCTTGTTTCAGAGGACATGGCTAGCATTTCCTGAGGCTAGCTAATAAACAGAAATAGATTTAAGGGTAGAAAAGAACATCACAGACGGTTTTTAGTTACAGACCGTCTGTGATAGGTGACATATCACAGACGATTTGTGACTGAAAACCGTCTGTGATATTGATATATCACAGACGGTTTTTCGTTACAAACCGTCTGTGATATATCAATATCACATCTGGTTTTAACTAAAACCGTCGTGATAATCGCTATCACGAGATAGTTTTCGATTAAAACCGTCAGATATTGATGTATCACAGACGGTTCGACAACTGTCTGTGATAACCTTCGATTATCATTGATCCATAAATTCAGACGGTTCACAAAACCGTCTGTGATGACGTTTTTGAACCGTCTGTGATGATCTTTTCTGTAGTAGTGTACCTTACACTGATGCAAACCCAACAAAGACTTCTTTCTCACCTAGCAAATAGCATGTATGTTCATCTAGCAACATCAAAGCCTCATAGCCTTAGAGAAAAAAGAAACATCAAGTATTTTTCATGTACCGTAAAATTCACAGTAGGCAATATCAGTATCCGGAATACCAGGAACCTTTCATACATTGTGATTAAAAAATAAGTTTCAGACAGGTTTTTTTCAAAAGTAAGATTAAGAAATGTTAATTTACAAAACATTTGCTTAACAATGCGCAACATAGATTAATTTTAGCAGCGATGATATTCAGCAAGCAAAAATGGGCGTACTGTAAGTCTATACATATCACCAGTAAGATTCTAATATATATGCAAGCTTTGAGATACATAATATAATTCAGTTGAACAAACAAAACACAATAGCTTTGCTCAGGAATTTAACATCCTTAAAGATAATACATTAATAACCACTATCTCATAATCCCAAAAGAAAAAAGAATGCAGATAAATTTTGGGGTGATTTTAGCAGAAATTTGCTGCTCTTCAGAGGCTTAGTATATTAGCATATCTCGCCCAGAAGAACCATTCTTGAATTGCTATGGGCGATCATAACAAAGAGACTGATGATTCCTCGTCTCTAGAGCCCTCAAACCAGAGGGCAAACCCAGGAAAGCCAAGTACAGAGCTCCAATGAAAGTAAATCGAGGGAAATACCAATAACATACAACAATCATAAAATATAATGAACCAAAATTCATACTGATGAACAACATAATCTTATTTCCCACATCAACTGTTAACATAACTCAGCTTAGGACAGCAAGAGATTATCACACAGATCTATTCAGACTTACTACAGTACTACTCCAGCATTGCAGTATCCATTGATTTCCATTTTCCAAAAAGAGAAGAGTTAACATTTTAACAACAAATATCACGATTCAAGAAAGCCTCAAATATTCACCATGATTCCAAAGCATTCATGGGGCCATGATAAATTTCACAAGCATATCAAGTATTCCAAGTAAACAACTGAAGCAACATAAAATTTTTACTTGGTTTCATTACTCCCATGAACATACCATCTATATTGATAATTCGACATCATACATTCATACCAAAGTACTTCAACACTAAATCTCATCATAGCGTGAAATCTATGAGATAATTTTGTGGATCTTTGCAAAAATCGGTGCATTAACCAAAACCAACATTGAACCAATAGATGTGTGGCTAAAGAATGAGGAACTGGAGAAGATATAGGCTACAGCTGGAGAAAGACTAGATCCATACCAATTCCATCTTAAAATGAACTTCTCGAGCCCAAGAAGCCTACCGGATCTTATCGTTCATAGCCTCAAACCCTAGATCTAGGTGCCCCAAGGAAGGATAGCAGCCATTGAGCCACGCTGTTGCCACTAGCGGCATCCGCATAGTCGAGGAAGAGATCCCCCGGCATGCAGAACGTGTCGTGCACGGCGACAATTGTGCCGCCGACCAATAGCCTAGAGATGATAATGTTGGAACTAATCTTGTTGTTGATAGTGGTTGATATCGAGTACTCATATGTTCGAGTACTGTGTAATCGTGTGTTCGAGTACTGTGTAGTGTGTCGTGTACTAATATGTTTGAATACTGTGTAGTCGTGTGTCAAGCACTCGTATGTTCGAGTACTGTGTAGTCAAAGTTGGAGACCCCTGAGTACTGTAGCAGTCCAAGACCTCGGAGTCGGAGACCCCGAGTACATGTAGAAGTCGTAGCATCCGAGTATGTGTAGAAGTCGTAGCGTCCGAGTATGTGTAGAAGTCGTAGCATCCGAGTATGTGTTAAAGTCGGAGCGTCTGAGTATGTGTTGAAGTCAGAGCATCCGAGTACGTGTTGAAGACGGAGTGTCCGAGTACAGAGGGCGGTCGTAAGTCGTAAGTCAAGTATCGATTGTAGAAGTTGTATCCACTGGCTAGGTTGCATGTAGTTAGTTAGTGAAGCGATTCTTAGATGTCATGTGTGTAAGTGTAGGCTACTTTCCATCCAGACGTGGGATGTCATGTACATGGGGATCGTGGTTGGTAGTGTCAGGCATTTTATTAGCCTGTTTGCTTGTAACCTGAGACTATAAATAAGAAAAGAATATAAAAGCTGCACGACATTACGCAGCACCAAACTCTCGTGTGTCTCTAAGTTGATCAAAAGAGTTCACGTGTGTTGCGTCCACAGAGTGTGTGCATTTTGATCTGTGAGCTGGACCAACATTTGGTATCAGAGCCTTGGTAATTTTTGTGAGTCATAGAATATGCCGAGGGGAGGAAGGAGTGTGTATTCGTCCACAGTGCGAGCCCTGCTGCGAGGTGATCCATCCGCTTTGCAGGTGTTAAAGAGGGAGAACGCGGTGAAGTTGTCGTACCTGCAGCTCACCTGCACGAACTACACGATTTGGGCGATAAAGATGTGTGTCGCTCTTCAGGCATAGAACGTGTGGGAAGCAGTGGAGCCTGGTGCCGTGAAGTACCAAGAGGATCGGATGGCATTGTACGCCATCTACCAGGCCGTGTTGGAGGAAGTCATGTATTCCCTCACCGAGAAAGACATGACAAAATCAGCATAGGAGTCAATCAAGACAGCGCACATGGGGTACGAGTACGTGCGTGAAGCTAAGCTGCAGACCCTCAAGACGGACTTCGAGGGGCTGAAGATGGAGGAAGGGGAGACCGTTGAAGACTTCGTCGGTCAGGTGACATCTGTCGTCACCGACATCCATGCGTTGGGCGACACCGGATGAAATTATCGTTGTTCGCTGATTTCTTCATGCTGCCCCGGCGCGCTACATGCAGCTCATCGCCTCCATCCATCAGTGCCTAGACTTGAAGACTCTCACCATCGAAGACCTCGTTGGGCGGGTACAAAGCCTATAATGAATGCGTCTGAATTAGTTTCGATGATTCAAAACAGACTGAGCATCTGTTGCTCACGCGCACGCAATGGGAGACCCTCAACAAAAAGAAGAAGAATGGAGAAGTGTCAGGCAACGGAGCGAGGAAGAACCATGACCGCAACGATGGCTGCGTCAAAGCTGGTGGTGGTCGTAGAGACAGCCATGACAATGATGAGGACGATAGCAACTCCGACACCAATGAGCGCAAGTTCAATAAGAAGAAGGTAAAGTGCTACAACTGTGGTATACATGGGCATTTTGCCAGCGAGTGCCACAAGCCGAGGAAGGAAAAGGTTCATATCACTATGGCGGATGAAGAACCGGAGCTACTCTGAAGTTCGGCGAGAAGGTACTCAAAAATAATGACAATAAGATTAGGGGTTGATTGTTGTAACTAATCTTGTTGTTGATAGTGGTCGGTGTCAAGTACTCATGTGTTTGAGTACTGTGTAGTCATGTGTCGAGTACTCATATGTTCGAGTACTGTGTAGTCGTGTGTTGAGTATTGATGTGTTCATGTACTATGTAGTCGTATGACGAGTACTCATGTGTTTGAGTACTATGTAGTCATGTATCGAGTACTCGTGTATTCGAGTACTGTGTAGTCTGAGTCGGAAACCCTAGAGTACTGTAGCAGTCAGAGACCCAGAGTCGGAGACCCCGAGTACATGTAGAAATCATAACGTCTGAGTATGTGTTGAAGTCGGAGCATTCGAGTATGTGTTGAAGTCGGAGAGTCCGAGTACGTGTTGAAGACCGAGCATCCGAGTACAGAGGGCGGTCATAAAAAGTAAGTCGAGTATCGACCAGTTATTATAGCAGGGAAGTGGTCGAAAGTCGTAAGTCGATTATCGACTATAGAAGTCGTATCCACTAGCTACGGGTTGCATGTAGTTGTTTAGTGGAGCGATTCTTAGGGGTCGTGTGCGTAAGTGTAGGCCACTTTCTATCCAGACATGGGATGGCATGTACATGGGGATCGTGGCCGAAAGTGTCAGGCATTTTATTATCCTATTTGCTTGTAACCTAAGATTATAAATAAGAAGGGAAAATAGAAAAGTTGCACGACATTACGCAGCACCAAGCTCTCATGTGTCTCTGAGTTGATCAAAAGTGTTCATGTG
Organism: Bonia amplexicaulis; assembly: GCA_036346245.1. Taxonomy (NCBI): domain Eukaryota; kingdom Viridiplantae; phylum Streptophyta; class Magnoliopsida; order Poales; family Poaceae; genus Bonia; species Bonia amplexicaulis. The sequence goes on along the minus strand of CM070738.1, from coordinate 2,743,340 downwards.
TATTGCGTCCATAGAGTGTGTGTGTTTTATTCTGTGAGCTGGGCCAACAGATGAGCGATGCAATGGAGTGAAGAAGAACATAATGAACGATGCAACAACAAGCCCCAGTAGCATCTCGTGGTCATACAAAGTGCGACTGAAGAGCACCACAGGATGGTTAGAGGAGCGAAAGAGGTAGAGGAAGCAACAGGCGGCGAGGAGGTTCAAGAGGATGAGGATCAAGAAGGCGAGCAGATGGGGAGAGGAGGCCGTGGGCGGATGTGGTGGGGAGGTGGCAATGGGCAGATGAGGTAGGGAGGAGGCATCCGACGGATGGGGAGGGGAGGCGGCGACAGGGGGATACGGTGGGGAGGAGCCGGCGGCAGGCGTATTTGGGTGGGAGTGGTGGCGATGCGCAGATGAGATGGGAAGGAGGTGGGGGATATGGTGGGGAGGAGGTGGGGTTATACGGTTGGTGGCGTGATCGTGGGCGTGAGCGGGTTTAAGGTAGTTTCCTGGTTTTTTTAGAGGGGTTTAGCCGGTTTTCTGGTTTTTTGAGGGGTGTTTATCTAGATTTTTAGGGTGGGATGGAAGGATGGTTGGAGGAGGGAGATGACGGATAAACTCGCTCTTTATATTAGTAAAGATATTTGGTTTGATCCCCAACATCTGAGTTGTTATCACTAATCAAGATACGAGTAACAAGCACGCCATATGTTAAGGGCATAATTCCATATAGGAAGTTTTTTCTGTACTCTCAAGAATACATACCCTCACTTTCATTATACAACTTAAACGAATGTGTTATGCCTCTATATTTAAATACTAATTTTAAGATATTCCAATGCGATTTACTTGAAAAAATTTATCGGGTCCTTTATTTTTGTTATATACCCTTTTTCATATATAAAAGGAATATATACACAAACTATACTGTAAAAAATGGACTTTGATGGAAATTTTTTATGGAACTCATTTCAGAGTATCTTATAATTATTATTAGAGTATACTTAAAAGATAAAAAGGTATACAATATTATTTAAGTAGGATACAAGAAATATGAGTACGTACCCCAGGAGTATTGACCGTGCATGCGTAGATTGCTTGGGTGTGCATATAGTTAAGCTTGTAAAAAAAAAGACGGTGATATCAGTATATCACGATACATATATTTGAGGGAAAAGAATTGTTTATATACGAAACCAATGGGAGTTTGCTGCATCTTGCAGAAAGTGGACGGTAGATGCCATTAATGAGCTCTGTCAACGTCAAGGATCTGCTTTTTTGCATTTCCTTTCCAGTGCAAAGGAAGCAGTTTCACGGGCAACAAGAAAAGATCGCCGGTTATTTTCCATGAGATCTGTGAGCACAATAACACTCCTCCATGTTTTATTCACCAATTCATACCATGAATGCATGTAGTACTTAGTAGTAGTCATGTCACTAGAATCGCAAACGAATTTTGTGTTTGAAACGTGGATAGTATTTTAATTATAAATTTTACTAAAAGACAAATATAATAAATCAGTGATGTAAAACTTACCACTAACAGCAGGCTACTCATTATACTTCAGAATATACGCAAGAAAATATAGTTTCCCGAAACACGAAGATTTTATGTGCCCTGTATGTGCCACCGAAAAATTAATTACTAGACCTTCTACTCTGAAAGTGAAGGATGGAATCCCTGCATTCTTAGAACGCATACAAGGAGACATTTGCGGTCTCATTCAGCCACTTTCAGGGCCGTGCGCAGATTTTTCTTTTTTTAATCTACAGTGCAATCAACATATATTCTATGATGTAATGTACCGATCGACATTGTGCCGGCAACTTCAAGATTGCTCGCGGTAGATTAGACCGGATTTGCACCGTAGAAAAATAATATAAAAAGCGAAATCTGCGAATTTAGAGTGATCTAGATATATACAATTCAATCTACTAATACTTCGATGATTAGCTTCGATTCACCGGAGCGATTCGTGCTGATAACTTGTTGAGAAATCGTCGCTGGCGACCAGTCCGATTAATTTCTCTGCTAATGCAAAACCAGATCAATCACAAAAGATAAGAAATAATAGATTAAAAACACAGAGAGGTAGAGAGAACTCTTGATCTTTCTTTATTGCTTTCTTTCTGATTTCGTATATAAAATAGTCAATAATATTTTCTATTTATAGCCTAGTAGTAGGATACCCTATCTAAGCTGTAGTAGCCGGGTTGACTTGGTCAAGAAAAAAAAGGCGTATCGCCGTTCAAGTGTTGATCACGAACTGCCACTCTATCTAAGCTGGCCACTTGGTTCGTGTTTCCTTTTCTTTCTCCTCCTGCTTGCTTTCCAATCAAACAGCCGCCGCCAATCCATGCAAGAGCTGCGTACGTACTAGCTGGACCACAGCGGCATTTAATCAAGGGCGACGGATGGATTACACATACCGCTCGATCGATCGTGGTTTGATTTGCATCTGGCTATCGAACAGCTAGTATCAATGATAGCAGTAGTTAGTAGTACTTGTGTGCATTTACTAACTATGGTCGACTTGCACTGTTTTTGTAAGTACAAGTAAGGACCCACACACCCCACATTCATGTTCACACACAAAGGTATACGTGGGTGCATTTCTAGCACACGGTTAATCTAGAGCAGAGATCTAAATCTCACGAAGTATGAACACACGCTTTGACCACTGAATGTACCTACGTGTATATGTACTCTTTCTGTCTGAGACTACAGCCCAGAGGAAAGTTAAGCTCTAGCGTCGAACCTAAGGTTCAAATGCTGGTGGGCAGCTCACACAACAGCAAAGCTTGCGCTCCTTGTTGACTTGCACTGTTCCCTTGCTACGCCATGGCAACTCTTCCATAACACAAAATGGCGTTTTTTCTGCTGATGAAAACACCAATGAAAACTCCTCTAGCTCCTCCAATTTCAATTCTCTTACCCATCTTTGGACATTGGCGGTTGGCATCAACATCAAAACATTGGTGCCAATCACTTTGGACCTCGAGTCCGGAAACTACAGCAAATGGCGTAATCTCTTCCAAGTTGCTGTCGACAGATTTGCTCTTGAGGATCACATCACCTCGGCTGACAACTCAGGTGATCCGGGTTGGAAACGACTCGATCGTACTGTTCTCTCATGGATCTATGGATCCATCTCCTCGGAGATCCTGGACATCGTCGTGGAGAGGACGACAACTGCTTGTGCATGTTGGTGATGACACCGGTAAACTCCATTCCATCTCTTCCAAACCTTCGCACCGACACGTCATAGTTGGTGATGGCTCCACCTCACCAGTTACTGTTTCTGGTCAGGCCACCATACCCTCCATATTTAGAAACAGACCACTTCATCTTCAAAATGTCTTAGTCACTCCCCGTATAATTAAAAATTTAGTCTCTGTTCGTCAATTCACTTCTGATAACAATTGCTCGGTTGAATTTGACCATCATGGTTTCTCTGTGAAGGATCTTCCAACCAAGACAGAGATTATCAGGTGCAGTAGCACGGGTGACTTGTACCAACTCACCCGTCCCCTCCAGTCACCGCACGCTCTCACTACCTCCACCGAAAACTACACCCTGTGGTATGGCCGACTTGGTCACCCCCGTCACGGCACTCTCAGTCGTCTCACACAAAAATCTACCATTCCTTGTAATAAACCTCGAAATAGCAATATTGTGTGCCATGCATGTCAGTTAGGGCAGCATGTTCGGCTGACGCTTTTTCTTCTGTTAGTCGTACAACTCGTCCTTTTGAAATCATGCACTATGATCTTTGGACCTCTCCCGTTAAGAGTGTGTCAGGCTATAAATATTTTTCTGGTGATTCTTGATGACTTTACACATTTTTATGGACTTTCCCTCTAAAACTCAAATATGACACCTTTACCACCATAAAATCCTTTCATGCCTATGTCACTACGCAATTTTTGACCAAAATACAAGCTCTCCAATGTGATAATGGTCGGGAGTTCGATAACAACATGATTCACACCCTGTCCAACACGCATGGCATACACATTCGTTTCTCTTGTCCCTATACATCCCAACAAAATAGCAAAGCAGAACGTGTCACCCGCACCGTCAATGACATAATTCGCACTCTACTGTTTCAAGCTAGTTTGCCACCCCATTTTTGGGTTGAAGCCTTACATACTGCCACATATCTCTTAAATAGGCTACCCACCACAACAATATCTGACCCATGCCCTTTCATTGCTCTCTATCGAGTCAACCCTTCATACTCACACCTATGGGTTTTTGGCTGCCTCTATTATCCTAACATGGCAACCACCATGACACATAAACTTTCCCCTCGTTCCACTGCTTGCATATTCCTTGGTTACTCTTCTAATCACAAGGGATACCATTGTATGGATCTCTCTTCTCGACGAATCATCATTTCACGCCATGTGATTTTTGAAGAATCAATTTTTCCCATGGCTTAGTCTAACGCACCTCCATCAAATACCTACGATTGTTGGGAAGAAACTGAACCACCATCACTTCTCTCTACTGCCCCTATTACCGTGCCATGCATAGAAAATTCCATCTCCCCAGCCGGTAAATATTCCTCAGCTTTCCAAACCAGCCCCACACACACTTCTGCCAACCCAACCATTTCAATCAACAAAACACCATCTCTGTCGCTGATCCTGCTTCCATGCATCCTATGGTCACACGTCAGCGCGCCATGCTGTCATGATGGACGAATACAAGGCCCTGTTGAGCAATCACACCTGGGATCTTGTCCCTCCACCATCAAATGCCAACATTGTCTCTGGGAAATGGATATTTTGCCATAAATTCAAACCAGATGGCACCCTCGAACGATACAAAGCTCGCTGGGTTTTATGAGGTTTTTCTCAAGAACAAGGAGTGGATTTTGACGAAACCTTCCGCCCAGTTGTTAAACCAGCTACCATTCGCATTGTCCTCTCCATAGCTCTCTCTCGCAACTGGCCAATACATCAACTTGATGTTAAAAATGCTTTCTTGCATGGCACCCTTTCTGAAACAGTGTTTTGTCGCCAACCGACAGGATTTGTTGATTCCTCCTTTCCAAAACATGTTTGTTAGTAAAATCGTTCCCTATAGGCCTCAAACAGGCTCCTCGCACCTAGTACCAATGCTTTTCAACCTACATTGAGACAATCAGCTTCATCTTCTCAAAGTCCGACACTTCTCTCTTTGTTCTCCATAGCACGTCGGGTACAGCTTTCCTCCTCCTCTATGTCGACGACATCGTCTTAAGGGCTTCATTGCGGTAGCTCCTTTAGCGGATCATCACCGCTCTAAGCTCTGAGTTTGCCATGACAGACATGATGGATCTCCACTACTTCCTCGGCGTCTCCATCACACATACTTCTTCCGGTCTGTTCCTCTCCCAGTCCAAGTATGTGGCTACTTGTAGGTCCTCAACCACACCAGTGGACACGTCGCACAAGTTGGCGGCTGACGCTGGACCTCAAGTTGCAGATCCTACGGCATACTGCAGGCTCACAGGAGCACTACAATACCTCACCTTCAACAGACCCGACATCGCTTATGTTGTACAACAAGTATGTCTTCATATGCACGACCCACGTGCGCAACATCTTCTACTGGTCAAGCGTGTGCTTTGGTACATCCAGGGAACGCTTCAACATGGTCTTCAACTCACGTCTTCACCAACTGATGCCTTGATCGCCTACACCGACGCCGACTGGGCTGCCTGCCCCAACACACGCCGCTCCACATCGGGGTACTGTGTCTTCCTCGGCGAGAACCTTGTGTCTTGGTCATATAAATGCTAACACATAGTCTCTCGTTCAAGTGCGGAGGCAGAGTATCAAGCTATGGCCAACACCGTTGCTGAGGCTAATTGGATTCACCAACTACTACATGAGCTTCGACGTCCTCTAACCAACGCCAGGGTCGTCTTTTGCAACAACGTCAGCGCGGTATACATGTCAACGAACCCCGTTCAGCATCAACGCACTAAGCACATCAAGATTGATTTGCACTTTGTTTGTGATCGTGTTGCCATGGGACAAGTGCGTGTTCTTCATGTGCCATCATCGCGCCAGTTCGCTGACATCTTCACAAAAGGCCTGCCGTCCTCACTGTTCTTGGACTTTCGGGACAGTCTCAACGTTCGTGTCTCTCCCGTTGTGACTGCGAGAGAATGTTAGGCAGTAGAATTGCCGTGTCTGTTAGACAATATAATTGCAGTGTCCCTGTAATCTAGCTTACTTATAATTAGGAGGATAAGTATAGAATGTAATCCTCCTAATTATGGTAAAGATTGCTCACGTTAATCTCCTGTATATGTTATAAATACATGAGAAATGGAAGGCTCCTGTGTGGCCTCTTTCCCCAAACACTCCTCTAATTCTGTCAGCATCCAAAGCCCACACAGGAGGCAGTGGCCACAGGCACAGCACACAGGCAAATCACAACCCTTCCATCTCCTCCACTGATCTCTAGCCTGCCAAGCCATGGCCATGGCTTCCCCCCTCTCTTCCTGGCCATGGGCGAGCCTGGGCTCATACAAGGCAAGCGCTGATCTCTTCGTCTTCTTCATGTCTGAATGTCGCTACATGTGCATATATATATATATCTTCTTTGCAAGGTTTTTTTCTTTCTCATGTTTTTGTTTCGTTGATGCATACGCGCAGTACCTGCTGTACGGGCCTCTGATTGGGAAGGTGGTGCAAGAATGGAGGGAGCAAGGGATTCTGCCGCTGGGCTCGTGGTGGCTGCACCTGCTCGTGCTGTTCGCCGTCCGGGCGCTGACCTACCAGTTCTGGTTCACGTACGGCAACATGCTCTTCTTCACCCGCCGCCGCCGCGTCGTCGCCGACGGCGTCGACTTCCGGCAGGTCGACGCCGAGTGGGACTGGTAAACACATCACTGTTTCCTTCGTTTTGCTCAGCTTATTAGCGGTAGCGAACGAGCGTGGTAGAAACTGTAGCTTCTCCCGGAGTTTTGGGATTTCTCGTTGGATGTCATTCAAACTGGCTAGCTAGCTATTGTTTATAGTTGTATTGAAGGCAACTACAACTAGGTTGAGTATATTGAGCTGGCTTGTATGCTACTCGCGTCTGGGGTAAGTGCTGTGGCTTTTATTTTTTACTATAGATTTTGGTTGAAATAGTATTATAGTGATCGTTATTTATTTAGTATTCAATTAAAGAGAAATAAAAACACCGTTATATCTCCATAAATAATAATAATAAATAATAATAATAATAAGAAAAAAAGAAAAAAATCATGCTACAAAACCAATGTGTTCTAAACGGCTTTCGACTTTTGAAATCAGAAACCGAAAGCCATCTATATTTGAAATGTTCCTAGATTCAACGAGGCCTAGGACATACAATCGAAATGATCCGGTGGTCTGGTCTGGTTGTTGGATCCTTAAACCGCCATCATTTCCCCCCTCCTTTCACGTTGTCTCACGCAAAAACTTAGTTGGATTATTCATCTCATCAATATATCATCACATATACCTTGTAGTTCTTGCACCGGCATGGTAAATTGGTAATTTCTTCCCTGGGTTCTGACGAGTGTGTGGTCGGGCCCACCTGCAGGGACAACTTCCTGCTGCTGCAAACGCTGATCGGAGCCACGGTGGTCAACGGCGCGCTGCTCCCAGGCCTGAAGCAGCTCTGCGTGTGGGACCCACGGGGGTGGACCATCGCCCTGCTGCTGCACGTGGGCTTCTCAGAGCCGGCCTTTTACTGGGCCCACAGGGCCCTCCACCGGGGCCCACTCTTCAGCCAGTACCACGCCGGCCACCACTCCTCCCCGGTCCCCCAGCCATTGACAGGTCAGCGAGCAGAGCAGAGCCCACCTCCAACAGAGACAAAGCAGTGTGCTGCATGAGAGAACAAATTACAAAGCCATCCCTTTCTCTCTCTCTCTCTTTTACTCTCTGAATGATCATGATTCATGCCAAGTACTAGTACCATCAAAATTGTGCTCCTTTTAATAGTGTAATATTACTGTATAACTGCATGGTAAATTGGTAATTATTAGTACAGCACAAAATGTCATTCTGTCCCTAGTTAAAAATTGTGATCCTTTTAATAGTGTAATTTTACTGTATAGCTGCATGGTAATTAGTACATCACAAAACGTCATTCTGTCCCTAGTTAATTAAGTTTGGTCTCATCTGGTCGCAGCTGGGTATGGCACGCCGCTGGAGACCCTGCTCCTGACGCTGGCGATGGGGGCCCCACTGGCAGGGGCCTTCCTGATGGGGGCTGGGTCCATAGGCCTGGTCTACGGCCACGCCCTCGTGTTTGACTTCTTGCGGTGCATGGGGTACAGCAACGTGGAGGTCATATCTCACAGGATTTTTGAGGCGATTCCCCCCCTCAGATACCTCATCTACACCCCTACGTGAGTCCAATCTGTATTTTTTTTCTTTGGTACTGCATGCAATGTTTAGGATACGTAGATACGTACTGTATGCGCACATGATACGGTCGCCGAGTACTCCTTCCGGTCAAAAAAAGATGTCGGTGCATTCAAAGTAAGGAGGCGAAAATAACAATGGCAGTAAATTCAGCCGTGGATAGAACCGATCTGGCCAGGCTGACGCGGTTATTTGTTCTCTTCTTACCTTGCCGTATTCATGTGACACTGGCAGAGCAGAAGGGGGCAAGCAGCTGTTGCTTATGTGTTTATCCTTTTCTTATCTGTCACTGTTAAATTGGTTGTGAATAGAGATTATTATCGGTGCTAGGAGTAGATTAACTGTGCTAATTAATGCGTATGTACGCAGGTATGTGAGCCTGCACCACAGGGAGAAGGGCTCCAACTTCTGCCTGTTCATGCCAATCTATGACCTCCTAGGTGGCACCCTCGACCACAGGTCCTGGGAGCTACAAAAGGAGATCTACTTAGGTAAAGTGCATATGCCGCTACCTAACTGTCCTCTGCACTAATTAATCTGCTTCTTCACGTACTGCTTATCTCATAAGTACAGTCCGTAGTAACTGAAGCACGCTGGTCCCGTTTGAAACACGGAGAAATTCAGTAGGAGCATCAGAAGAAGAAAGGAAACATGAATCTGTTTTCACTCTTGAACATAGTTTAATTAGTACCTGTGAAACTTGAAATTAACGGGACGTCGGATCGGGTGGAGATTAACGGGTTGGCTAATCGATCGATAGCATATTATACGCATGCAGGGAAGAACGAGAGGGCGCCGGAGTTCGTGTTCCTGGCTCACGTGGTGGACATGATGGCGTCGATGCACGTGCCGTTCGTGCTCCGGTCGTGCAGCGCGGTGCCGTTCGCCAACCACTTCATCCTGCTGCCCTTCTGGCCCGTCGCCTTCGGCTTCATGGTGCTCATGTGGTGCTGCTCCAAGACCTTCCTCGTCAGCTTCTACTACCTCCGCGGCCACCTGCACCAGACATGGACCGTCCCCAGATACGGCTTCCAGGTCACAAACCCTAACGCAGACCTAATTTCTTCTTCTCATTTACATACGCCGCGCCGTGCAGAACCCCTCGCATGCACGCGCTAGCACGGTCATCTGAACTGCCTGCCTGTGCCTGGGGGCCATGTCAATGTACAGTACTTCATACCGACGGCCAAGAAGGGCATCAACCACCAGATCGAGCTGGCGATCCTGCGGGCGGACAGGATGGGCGTCAAGGTGCTCAGCCTCGCCGCTCTCAATAAGGTCAGCCACTAATGAACCTGTCAGTGGCCAGTATGCTGTCTACTTAACTGTATCTTTTCTTCTCCATGACTCTTTCTTTTTGTTCTTTTTCTTTTTCCTTTTTTTTTTACAATGACCCACGCCTCTTTCTTGCTCATGTGTTGTATACGTAGAGGTGTAGTTGGGCAGTATGGGATAGCACATGCTCCTACCTAATTCAGATCAGTATAGTATTCCTTGCTCTCTGTTTTTTCTTTTCCCCCTTTTTTTTTTTTTGCAATGACCCATGCCACCACTTTCTAGCTCATGTGTCCGTATAGTTGGGCAATTTCGGGCAGCACAGTACTCCTTGGTTCAGATCAGGAGCACCCATTATGGGAGGCATGTGAGAGCATTGAAGAGCGGCAGTGTCCAATGGCAAATTGGCGACGCGGTGCAGCAGCGCATGGGAGAAGCATGTGATAGTTTGGCAGAAGCAAGGCGCATTACTCTCCCTTTGACAGCATTATCATAAGCTAGCAGCAGTAGCAAAAGCGATCATCAAGTTGCCCTTGTCATGTTCATGTGCTAGTGCTACTGCCACCACACCGGGTTCTGTGTCAGTGTGGCTGCATGTGGGCCATGGGTGGCTGGTCAAATCTGCGTTTGAATAGATTAGAGTAGGCAGGAGCATTTTGGCACAGCTTATCCTGCCTTTGTGCCCCAATCATGGCGGCAACTGGTGCCATGGAGACTGTAGATTGAGAGATACAAAGCGTGCAGGCACAGGCACTTGTCTGTTTCCTTGCAGTTAGCTGTGGTCTTCAGTGATCATGTGTCTCTCTGCCAAATCTCTGTGCAGATTTGGCTTGGCCCCGCTCAAGGTTTGAACTGTGCTGAACAGGGATGATAAAAACTAGCCCAAATCCAAGTCATGCCATTCCCCCTATACTTTAGAATCTACCAATTTGGACTCTATATTTGAATGGAATGCATGAATTTCACAAGAATTTTGAGCATACAATAAAGCAAAACAGTTTGGTCCGAACTGTGGCGTTAGTTCTTTAACTTCTTTAAATCATGGAGCACTAGCCAAAATGCAAACATTTGATCTTAAAAGCTCTCCTTCATACCTGGTTTTTTCTCTATCAGAACGAGGCACTCAATGGAGGTGGCACTCTGTTTGTGAACAAGCACCCTGACCTCAGGGTGAGGGTGGTGCACGGCAACACCCTGACGGCAGCCGTCATCCTCAACAAGATCCCCAGCAACGCCAAGGACGTGTTCCTCACTGGTGCCACGTCCAAGATCGGGAGAGCCATCGCTCTCTACCTCTGCAGGAAAAAGATCAGAGTCTCGGTAACATACCTGAACTCACGCAAACTATCAGTATTCACAGCAAGATAAAAGAGTCTCAACAAGAGGTTTAAATGACCCCTTTTGTTTTGGTTTCAGATGTTAACAATGTCATCAGAGAGGTTCCTGAAGATCCAGAGGGAAGCACCGGCAGAGTTCCAGCAGTACCTCGTGCAGGTCACCAAGTACCAGGCTGCACAAAACTGCAAGGTGATTGGCATGCTCATGTTGAATTTGTACCTTACTTGACTACTTGTATATGCATACACTGCTTCTTGTTGGGGATGTGATCGAGCAATGGTAACGCTGGTCGTGCATGGTGGATGTTGTTGTTGCAGACATGGATCGTGGGCAAGTGGCTGTCGCCGAGGGAGCAGTGGTGGGCTCCGTCGGGCACGCACTTCCACCAGTTCGTCGTGCCGCCGATCATCGGGTTCCGCCGGGACTGCACCTACGGCAAGCTCGCCGCCATGAGGCTTCCCAAGGACGTGCAGGGCCTCGGCTCGTGCGAGGTAACAACAGCACCAAAGCACATCACCGTCTGATCCAGGCATGTCGCTGCAAACTGACGACTTGTTGTCTGTGCAGTACACGATGGAGAGGGGGGTGGTGCACGCGTGCCACGCCGGCGGCGTGGTGCACTTCATGGAAGGGTGGACGCACCACGAGGTCGGCGCGCTCGACGTCGACCGGATCGACGTCGTGTGGAGGGCGGCGCTCAAGCACGGCCTGACGCCGGCGTGAGAACACTGTTAAGAGTTAGACAAGCTGATGACCACCTTGGAATTTTGGATGGCATTTTTTTCCTAGACATAAATGTAGGATTGTAAATTGGTAATTGATCAGCATAACCTGAAACGAGCCGGCCAGAGAAACACAGGAGAAGAGCCACTGCCAGGAGACCATCAGAGCTGCAGCCTGCAGAAGCAGCAAGGTCGGCTGAGCTCTCACTCAGCAGAGTGTTGGCATTTTTCTACTGTGCCCCAGGCAAGGCCAACTGCCCGGCAGAGCCATGGACTGAGGGACACAAGCATGGCTGCATACACTGGACAGCAAGATCCATGATGCTTGAATCTCCACTCTAGTGTTTGAAGGCTCACTCTGCGCCTTGCTACAAAAGTCTGTAATATGTGTCATGATATTGTTATAATCGTAGTAACTTCTCTTTCAATGCCTACTTTGTCACTCAGATTAAAGATGTTCTTACTAATTTACTCTCTGAATATTTTCAAATTGTCTTTTAGAGTTAGTTTTTTCAGGGGTAATAACCGGCTGAATGGACTTCTCAAGAATCTAAACCAATGTCATCATGGTTTACCAATTCTTTTTACAGCTTTGCTATTGCACAGTCGACTAAATTTTTGTTGTCTCTCAGTCATCTGAATTTATACTCTCAGTTATCTAAAATTACAGTGTACTAATTCCTCCCCTCCTAAAGTTACACTCATAATCATCTAAAGTTATAGTATAAAAAAGTAACTGAAGATGAAGAGAAAAAACAGTCGCATCTGCAATAGTCTCTCTCTTCTTTTTATAGCGAGAGTGGGTCATCAAATGTAAGGACATGCTGCTTATTCTTCTAAATAACATTAGAAAGGGAAATCTAAGCCTTAATAATCGACCTTTAAAAAAAGCCCTAACAATATCGATCCACCAGTTGTAAGGATGTGTGCGTTCGTGTTCTATGAGAATATATAATTAAAAAATCTGAAATTGAAAGGGATTCAATAATACAATTAATAGTAAGAAATTGCGGGAGGAAGGGGAGGGGGAAGAAATCTGTGAGCTGCGCCTCGTTAAACAGGCCGACACGATCGATCGGCAAATCGCGAGGGGCAGGAGACGACAGCCGCCGCCGCCGCCGCCCAGTCCACCGGCGCACCGCGACGGCGTCGAGTCGGTATGAAGTTTTTTTTAGGGAAGAATCGGGATGAAGTTGGGAGCAAAACGCACAGAGCGGATGGAATCTGGGCCGGCGGGGTGTAACCGAAACCTGATCCCAATCCTCTCCTCCTCTCTCTCAAACCTTGTAAGCCATGGGCACCACCTCCCGCTCGGGCTCCAACGATGCCGCGTCACCTCTCCCTCCGCCTCCTCCAGGCCTTAGCACCGCCACATCCCGGATGGGGCGGAGGCGCTGGCCTTCACGGCGTGCGCGGGGAGGTGGGCCGCGGGCGTGAGCGCAGATGTGGCGGCGTGCCAAGCGGGAGGCACCATTGCGAGCACCCCGTAGGGCAGCGGTCGAGCGTGGCGGCGAGCGGCTTCAAGAGGTGAGCGAGCTCAAGGGCAATAGAGAGTACGGGGCTCGGAGGCTGCGCCGATGGCGGCAGCGGGCGAGCGATAAGCAGTGCGTGGGATGCGACGAGCGTGGCGGCTGAGCAGCAGCAGTGGTGAACGAGCGTGACCCGGGTTCAGTTTGATTTTCCAACAAAATATGTTGCATACTTGAAAAAACCTCGTGATGTTGATGAGTTTTCTGAAACTAGTGTGATGAGAGACTTGCAAAAAAACTCTTTTGAACTCGCTTAAATCTTTGAAAATCTTGCTTAAACATGTTGAAACTTTTGAACGAAACTTGCTGAAACGTATTGAAACCTGTTGAAACTCTTACTGAGACTTGTGTTCTAAAATCTAAAACTAGTTAAAATTTTGGCTACGAAACTCTCGCTGAAATATGAAAATTTTCAAATAATTTTATAAAACTTGTTGAAACTACATAAAATGTGTTGCTGTACCGCTGCAACCATATGCCTCTGGTCGCTTCCTTTACGGGAAGGGCCCTTATATGACTTTATATTCCACATGCTTACCCCTGTTTGATTTGGGAGTCCAATACATCTCTCTAGCTCACTTTTAGTCAGGCTGGGCCGACCAACATGGGCCGTGCCAGCCCAAACCACCCAGTTCAAGAACAGGTTGCTGAACCCCGCCCCCGCCAGGCATTGCCAAAACTGTGCGTTGCATTTGCATCTCTCAGTCTCGTGAGGCCACTGTCAGGACTCAGGAGCCCATCAGAGCTGCAGAGGCAGCAGCAAGATCCAAGGCTGAGCTCTCTCACCCTCAACACAGGAGCCTTGGCATTTTTCATCTGTGTCCAAGGCAAGGGCCAGAGCTGCCTGGCAGAGCCAGGGGCCCAGGGACAAGCGTTGCTGCATACATTGAACAGCAAGATCCATGATGCTTGATTCTTCACTCTAGTTTCAGTCCAAAACATGCATTGCAACAGCGATGCATTGCGGATGTATATGCTGGTCGCTGCTGCGTTTTCATATTTCGAAGATACATGTGAAATGGAAGGACATTGAGTTATCTGTAATCTGCAATAATCTCTCAGATCAGATCACGTTGGGTGGCAGTGAAGTTGAGCTCTAGTGCCCATGTTCAACAAACCGGACTAACTGCGTTTGTTTCCTTCATCGGTGCAAAATGTAAGGATGTGTGGAAATGGCAGGCGGTTCAGCCAAGCATAACTGAAACATTCTGGTTGCTTTTAGCTTCTGAATTTTGTTGATTTTTCAGCAGTGTAGACTGAAGATTAGGAAACATAATTTCAGGCACACAAGAATAGAAGAAAGGTATTGGATACGGAGGAGATAAAGGAACAGGAACCAAACAAGTCATTTGCCTCAAACTTTAACTACATTTACAAGCATGATTCAGACTAGATTCCTCATTGCTAGCATCTCCCGGTTGACAACAAAATAGTGCAGAATACTGCAGTCAAAGTTTGTTCCAGTACAAAAGTAGCTAGTACTAGTACTGCCTTACAAATTTTCCTCTCATGCCTCTCTGGACAAGACAAGATCTTGATCTATTCCTCGCCCATTTCGCACAAGTTTATCAGGGACATATCTCTGACCACCTTCAAGGACATATCTCCGATCTCTGCAAGTCATCTGCTCCTCTTCTGAAAGTCTTGCTACAATGTATTCTCCGTTTCACCCAAAACTTGAACCGTCCCTTCCTTTATTTGTGCACTTGGTACAATAACCCCTGCATGATGAATCAGGACAAGTCACACAAAAAAATTCATTGCAAAGTACAAAAAGGGAGGTAAAGGTTTAGGGATACATAAAAAATCAATCTACAAAAGCTTAGATCATCTTTAAATCAGTTGCAAAAATGCAGGAAACAAACCTGATATACTGGATCTCCGCACGGTTCTCGAGATGCGCCGGAGCACGTCAACTTGCGCATGTAGATGAACAACATAATCCATGGCTTCATGGAGCAATGAGATCTCATCCAAGAGCTCACCTCCAGGTATCATCCTCCTCAGCACCTTGGTCCTCTTCTTCACCAGCCTCCTCGCAATTTCACTGCTACTCAATGCTGTTGCAAGGAAACTACTAGTGCCATCTCTTATCGTCTTGTGGCAACACCTCCTCACTATGTTCTTGCACCTCTTCACCTTGCCTGGCAATTTGCATGGTCTAGATGACAATGATGATGCCAGGAGGGCCTGTGGCCACCTTGCTCCGCCGCCGCGGGCGGTCGCCATGGCGATGTCGGCCGATGACTTGATGGCACGCTTCCTCTCTTGCAGGCTCATCGCCTTGGAGGAGGTGCTGTTTCTGCAGGCTTGGAGGCTTGAGGAAGCCTTTCTTGAAGGCCTTGGTGCTAGGGCCTCTCATTGCTTTGGTTTGAGGAAAAGGAGGGCTGAGTAGGGATAGCAATGGACTCCTCAATTGCTTAAATGTGTGTGTATATATACATACATCCATGAGGAATGAAGTCTGCAGATGGCATGTGGTGCATTGACATGTGGGCCTTAGACCCACATGTCAATGAAATATCATAGGGCAAATCATCAAATGCAATGAAAGGTGTGGCAAAAGATCAATTAACTCTTTTATTTAAGGTTAAAACAGTTAGCTAAAAGACGGCGTGGTGCAGGATTGCCGGCAGTTATCAGATTGCACAATGGACAGCTCAAATATTAAACATGTAGCTGATACTTTGGAGAGCACAAGGTATTCTTGTGTTGTGTTGTTTCCTTGCATTTTTCTAATGCATGTTATGTATCGCACATGACCAAAGTACAATCATAAGTACAAATTGAGACGCGGCATGCTATTACCGAGGAGTAATAACAATTAGACAAAAAATTATTATTCATTTAGCCGGTAGAACATCGCTCTAACGAATAATAAGTCTATTAGAATATTGCAATAAAACAATAGTTAGATATAGTACTTTCTTATTACAATACTTTTGCCACAAAGGGCAAAAGTCTTTAAATACACAACTTCTGATGAGGATATCCCGAATACACCAACTGGATCAATTACACGAGCACGAACTAAAAAGCTTAATCAAGAGGTGAACTCGCTCCTAATTAAATATGGTTTTAATTTACGAGAGAACTAGATATTACCTCATGCAAATGTTGTGTGTGTGCTCAGGTTTGAACGATGTGAAGCTTTTGGAATTGAAAACATGGAGGCAAAGCTAACGGAGAAGAAGTACATAGAGCCAAGCAAGAGAAGACACATTCAAGTCCTCATTACCACGTCGGATCGTCCACAAGTTCAATCGAACTCACAAAGATGCTCCGGACATTCAAATGATTTCAACTGGTATTAAAAACTACCTTCGGATCGGTCTGACCGACCTCAGATGAGTTCAGGACCGTCCGATCCACATCAGGCACTCGCAAGACCTTCAGGCTTTCGGACCAGTTTGAATGGATTCAACTGTCCAAACCATCCGATCAGCGTTGGACGCTCAGATGCTTCGGAGACGTTTGGATAGCTCCGAACGATCGTGCCATCCGATCTTCCACGGATCGTCTGATCGTCTTGGAAACATTTGGGCCACTTCAAATAAGTCGTACCGTTCGATCTTCAACGGACCGCCCAAACTCCTTAGAGACGTTCGGACTGCTCCGAACATTCGTTCATTCCCGTTCGATCGATTTTGGATGGTCGATAGCGACGGTGACGTTCGGACCGCTCCAAACGTTCGCCTTTCTACATCGTTTGATCAACTTTGGACGGTCGATATTGATGGTAACGTTCGGACCAGGCCAAATGATCCCACCATTGGATTGGTTGGAGACGCTTGCAGCCATTCGATTGACTTGGAGGTGCTTGAAACAGTATGACCGTATCTCTGACCATATACCTGGCGTATAAAGGCAATAACTTTTACATACGAGGTCTGATTAAGGTAATCTTGGATTCGTTTGAAAGCTTATTTCAAGGGCTATGTAATAGAGGAGGATTTATCTTTAAAAGCGTCATAGATTTTTATTTTTATTTTCTTTTTGTGAGAGTACGAGTCTAAAATACATAGGAATTATGTAGGAAATCTTGCGGCCTCCTAAGGGTTATATAAGACTTGTAATACGTAATTTTTTGGTAGACCATGATTGAATCTATTATTTTTTTAGAGAGAGCTATACGCTTGTTCTTCCTAGAGTTTGCCATCTGATTGTAACCTAGAGGGAAATTGAGTGTTTCTCTACATCTTTGTTCTTGTGATTCCTTGTGATTCTCAAGAGCTGCGACATGTCTACTTTGTGGTCGAGTAAACAGATCACGAGTGTGTGGTTGGGGGAATTCTTTGATCGCATGTTGTTGTTTTGACAGTGGTTGGCGCCATCGGTTCGTCAGGTTGCACGGATCCAAGTTATCATTATCGATCCTACGTCATGAAGATCGGGCACTCCACATCATCTTTGTATCAGAGCACGATTGATATGGTAGGATTATGTACCATAGCTTTTAGATTAATTTCTTACTGTTTATTACCTAGAGTCCATAAAACCAAAAATCACCACAAAAAATTCCAAACCCTAGTTTTTGGATTTGTTATTCTCGTGAGTTTTGTTAAGTTTTCGTCTATTAGAATTTTTGTTTAGGTGTTGATCATTGTGTTTTCTTCTCGTCGCTTAATCGTTGTGTCATTTCTGTTGTTTCATCTGACAATAGTAATCACAGTGAGCCTCGCTCATAGTATTTCGTTTCATCTTTGAGACTAGCTGTAGACATTGCATCAATGCCTGCTCTTGGTAGTAATCACACTTATTGAAATTCTGAGTTTTTCACCAAGGCAATCAATGTACAGAAAGAGCCACAGTTTAAACAAAAATATATATACAGAAAAGAAGTGAAAAAGAGAGAGAGAAAAAAAACTTTGTCGCTGAAGTCTACTTAAAAAATCAGATTGTGTGATCATATCCTTTTTGAGCAATTTTGTGCCCTTATATCCTTACTATTGTAATTGGCTAGCGTCTCTCGTAGTACTTAGTGCAAAACAAGCTATCTATTTCTTAAATATCAGATTATCTCTATTTAGCTTATTCCTTTGTTTGCACTGAGTCACATTGATCTTTGCGTGTGCATTCATATACTTCATTTAAATCTTTTGGATCGGCACTTAGACAGAGTATTCTAACTTGGATTATTACTTAACTTTACAATATTTAGGATTTCAGATTGCATAGGTAAATACTGTCCATCCAAGCTCCAAAAATAAGCCATTGTTATAACAGTGCTTGTGCAATTGAATTTGTTTGATCTATCACCTTGTGTTGTCTACCGTCACCAAAGTGTGTGCAGCTCCTCACTTCCATCAAGGACGCATAAGAACTTCGGTTGGTAAGAGAAGGTGAGGTTAAGTGAATTCCACAAATAAAATCTTCCACATACATAATTTTTCTTGTTGTTTGCACTAACCATGGCAGGAAAAGAAGAAGAACCAGCATATGTTACACAAGCTGACCTTGAGAAGTTGACGAATGATTTCAACACTCAGTTGAATGACAACATAAGCGTCTTGAGGAGGGAGATACTAGAGGAGATTTGCAAAGAGTGGGGACCCGTTGGCGTCCGTGAAGGAGACGTTGAGCTTGACAAGACCGATGAGGAGAGGGTTGCACGGTTCGCTAGAGAATCTCAAACAGATCGAGTCGCTGCCAATGCAGTTCGACCACCCCTTCTCGGGCATGGGGGTGGTGTTTTCAGCGCTGACCGTGGGCGTGGACGTGGACATGGGTGTGGTGGTGTCGCCTACATTGAGGACATCGGCAATGATTTTTTGCTACACTGCAACGACAATTATCAACGTCATGGCATGTTTTGACATGGGTGAAATGAAGCAAGAGTTGATAGTACGTTTTGTTCCTAACACTTATAAATATGATCTTTTTGATAAATTACAGAATTTGAGGCAGGGAAGCTATTCGGGAGAGGAATACTACAAGGATATGGAGCAAACTATGATTAGGGCACGTGTGCATGATGATGAAGAGTAAACACTTGTGCATTTCCTATTTGATATGAATAAAAACATCAAGCATATTGTGCAATATCAGCCCTACAACACTGTCGTCGAGTTGGTACATCAAGCGATAAAGGCAGAAAAACAGCTACTGGAGGATGGAAAACCAGTACTGAGAATAGCTTCTTTTAACTTGAAGGTGCCATCATCCTCAACCAATGCCACCAAAGCACGATTCAATTTGGAACGAGGTACATTTGCATCTAGTACTACTTCCAAAGCTAAAGCTCATTCTTCTTCAATTGCAAAAACAGCACCTACATCAAGTGAGAAGAAGGCTACTCCATTCTGTACACCTTCAATTGGCGCTACAACAAAAAGTAGGAAAATTCAATGCTTCAAGTATTTAGGATGTGGCCATATTTCTAGAGAGTATTCCAACAATCAAGTTATGCTTGTGACGGAAGATGGAGAATATAAATCAGCAAGTGAAGATGAGGTTGAGCCTAGTCATGAAAAGGAGATATATGAAGATGCATCGGATGACAATGAACAGGTTAATGTGTTGAATTATGAAACGAAAGAGGAACTAGTAGTCACCAAAAATTTAAGTATGCTCGCATAAGAAGGAGATGCACATCCGCAATGATTCAACTTGTTTCAAACACAAACCAAGGTAAACAACAAGGTAATCAAACTTATTATTGATGATGACAGTTGTCATAACTTGGCTAGTGTTGAATTATGTGAGAAAATTGATTTAATGATGATGAAATATCCACATTCATATCATGTGCAATGGTTTAGCGAATATGGGGATGTGAAGGTTCAGTTTGTGGTGCATGTTGCCTTCAAGATTAGTGATTATGAT
Source organism: Bonia amplexicaulis (assembly GCA_036346245.1). Classification (NCBI taxonomy): domain Eukaryota; kingdom Viridiplantae; phylum Streptophyta; class Magnoliopsida; order Poales; family Poaceae; genus Bonia; species Bonia amplexicaulis. Next base: position 2,723,263 of record CM070738.1, on the reverse strand, counting down.
GACACCGTTGAATGTGATGTAGTGCCTATAACCATGTGTCATTTGCTGTTAGGAAGGCCATGGCAATATGATAGAAGTGTGCAACATGATAGCCGCTCCAACTGATATGCTTTTAAGTAAAAGGGAAAGACAAGAGAGCTTAATCCAATGACTCTTAGTCAGATACATGCTAATTATAGCAAAAGAAGCTTGCTGAAAATGAGGGTAAAAAGAAAGAAAAGAGAGACTACCACACATCGGTGAGTGAGAGCCACAAGCGAAATATGAGAGGGAAAGGTAAAAGCGAGGAAGGGAAGGTTATGTTAGCCATAAAATCAGAATTAAGAGATGTGAGGAATGACCCATCAAAGATGCACTTTGTACTTATGTACAAAGATGTAACTGTGTTGCTTTCTACTAATAATTTGGTTTCTCTTCCTAGTGATGTTTTCTCTCTTTTGCATGCCTTTGAGGACGTGTTTCTAGAGGAGATCCCAGCAGGACTTCCACCATTGCACATAATAGAGCATCAAATTGATCTAGTTCCCGGCACATCACTTCCAAACCGTCCACCATATCGTACCAAACCGAAGGAAACCAAAGAAATTCAACGCCAAGTGCAAGAACTACTTGAGAAAGGGTATGTATGCGAAAGTCTTAGTTCTTGCGTTGTTCCCATAATTCTTATTCCTAAGAAATATGATACATGAAGAATGTATGTTGATTGTCGTGCCATTAACAACATCACTGTTAGATATCGTCATCCTATTTCTAGGCTAGATGACATGCTAGATGAACATAGTGGTGCTGCCATATTCACTTAAATTGATTTGAGAAGTAGATACCACCATATTAGGATAAAACTTGGTGATGAATGGAAGACTGCTTTTAAAACAAAATTTAGATTGTATGAGTGGTTAGTAATGCCATTTGATTTAACTAATGCACATAGTACATTTATGAGTGGGGTATCTAATCAGTTGCATGACGATGTCGTAGTAGGCTCGAACGTCAGAGCTGCGCGAGGCGAGGGCCGAGGAGCGCACCGCTGAGCACAGTGCCTACCGCCTGTGTGGCTGTGTGTGCCACTCTACTGGCTGCTACGCTCTTGTGTCGGTGTGGACTAGCTACTCTACTGTACTAGGTCAACATGCTATTGCTGGACATTTCGCTAGTTGCCTAGTTCGCTCATCACTTTGCTTGGGCTGTCAGGCGTCGACAGTTGTGAGATAAGACCTAGGACCCATGAGAGTGGGGACACCTTGGATGGGCTGAGTGGAGGCCCAAATGCTAAGACATTTGATTACTCTGTCAAAAACTCAACTCAAAGATAAGATGGTGCTTAGTTTGACGATGTTTTATGTCTTTTTTTCACTATAGCTAGTTTATTTTTCACTGTAGCTACTAGTGACTTATTTAGCGTAATTAAATTTAAAATTTTAAAATAGAGAAAACAGGTTAGTCCATCACACATGATGCGAAGGAATACGAGAAAAAAAATAAGATAAAAAAGCCCAAAAAGTCCGCGGCGGAAGAAGGCGCAGGTGCCGGCACGACACTATGGCAGGGTGCCGAGTAGGAGGTGCAGCAGCACTGCAGCTGAAGGTCAGGTGATTTATTCCCATTGGTCCTAAATCCCAATTTTGCACTTTTACTAATTCGGTTAGTCATAGATTGGGATTTGAAATTACAGACGGTGAGAGTGTGAAACAGATAGTTCTTGTTACTGTACTTTTCGTTAACATGATAGCCATAACTGGACTTGCCTAGGTTAATTTTTTTGGCTCCGCTCTTGATCAAAACTAAAATTGTTATAGCATATTCCACAGTTCTACTCCATCAACAACCCTGTTCTAAAAAAACTACATGAACTGCCCTCATCAACGTCAAGTATGTGTGTGTGTGTATTCCACAGTTCTACTCCATCAACAACCCTGTTCTAAAAAAAACTACATAAATAGGGGCAAACCCGTTAACATTCATTAATTCAAAAAATATCAATTTAGAAAGGAAATTATTGATTTAGCACGCTGAATCAATCATGGATGGAAAGTCTTAATCATAGAGCCCGAGCATCATGGCGTCCCTATTTTATATATATATATATATATATATATATATATATATATATATATATATATATATATATATATATATATATATATATATATATATATATATATATATATATATATAGGACGAATGTTTTATACACCCTAGTGCCTAGGCACCCATATCAATACCCGTTGATTTGCTTTGAGATTCGCAACGTTTGATGTGGGTATCTTCATATACCCATAAAAAGTATATTTAAGATGTCAAACTCCAAAAAAAATTTAAATTCAACTTCACTTTAATTAGTTTGAACTATTTTTATGGTATATACTCGTTGTAGTCGCATTGAACTCAAAAGTAGTTCAAACTAGTTTGAACTGAGTTCAAAACTTACTTACCATAAACATATCAAGGGTATAAAACATTTTCATACCCAAACTCAAAAAATTATTAATCATACACGTGCATCGGACGGTTCTTGATGTGGTGCCTAGGCACCCGGTGCCTTATGTAATTTTTCTATATATATATATATATAGGAAACCTCTCTGCCTTTGGATTGCTTTTAGATGCATACAAGTGTAATGATATATAATATATCAGGTAAATCCGTTAATATTCATTAATTCTAAAAGGCATCAATTTGGAAATGAAGTTATTGATTTAGCATACTGAATCAATCATAGATAGAAAGTCTTAATCATAGATGAAAAGTATCAATCATGAAGCCTAGTCACCACGGTGCCCCTGTTATTTTAATATATATATGTGTGTGTGTGTGTGTGTATATATATATATATATATATATATATATATAGGAAAAATACTAATTACTCCTAGGTGTAGTTACACCCACTAAATCAACTGTTCCCATGTGCCAAGATCCGTGTAGCCTTAATGGTTATTTCCGGTGCATACTAGTTGGACGATATTGAATACCCGATCCGTCTTGAGTATTAGTTCCTACGTTCCCGGGATTCCCGTTATGGATTTGTAAATGAGATGGACACGTGAGTATACATATGCGATCTGCCACGTACATACTCCCTGTGACCCATACACTCCCTACTTGAGCTCGTCATTTGAACATCTAATGTTCCCGACTCCCAGTTAAACATGAGATGGACCCAAGAGTACACATACGTGGTCAGCAGCGTACATACTCGCTATGACCAGTAAACTAACTTGTTTCGATGCATCCATGAGTACATATACTCCCAACTAACAGTTAAACATTAGATGGACCCGTAAGTATACATACGTTGTCTGCCACGTACATACTACCTTCTACATACTCCCTATGACACATATACTCGAGTTCAACATTTGAATGGCTCTTTCCCGAGTATGTAGGAGGGGTTGCACCGAAACATCAGTCAACGCCGCGAGAATCAAGCTGCTCATTGCATTAATACTCCATTTTCTTTGTTATTTAATTGATTTACTAGAAAACTACTTGGGTTTTGCACGGCCCTGGTGGTACCTCACCCAATAGCCCGATCAAGCGCGTGGAACTCCGAGGCAAACGAGCGGTGGATATGATGGGAATAACTACACCTAGGTGTAGAAAAATGTTCCATATATATATATATATATATATATATATATATATATATATATATATATATATATATATATATATATATATATATATATAGCCTCTTTTCTATTCACGGGTGTAATTAAACCCTATTTCGTATCTCACAAAGTAGAGTATCTCGCGTAACACAGGGTATGTACGTGTAGTATACTAGTATTTAAGACCATCTAGGTGGTATGAACAATTTTTCATAAGTGGTATGTATATTTTTTTAAACATATTCCTTTTTATGTGTGTATATGAAGGTATTTACAAAATATGCTAAAAACTATAATCTCCCTTGTAATTTTTTCATGTGGTTTACATTGAAGTATCTTATAATTAGTATATGAGTATACCTAAAGTGATAATGACGTATTTTAAGTTTGTTTAGTTGGTATATTAGGTGTGGGAATTATTACACCTCGGTGTAAAGTTATATATATATATATATATATATATATATATATATATATATATATATATATATATATATATATATATATATATATATATATATATATATATATATATATATATATATATATATATATATAAACAACTTAGAGACCCGTGCGTTAAACGAAATCAAAAATAATGAGACGGAACTTACTGCCTGGTCAATTTTACACATCAAACAATGGAGAGCAAGCGACAGAGAAAGAAGGGCGACCAAAATGCACGAGGAGATGGGAAAAGTGGAGGGGGTGGGTGGTTGTATCCTAAGAGAGGGAGAGGAGAGAGATGAATGGTCCAGATCAAATCGGATGCTGAGAAAAGAGAAGAAAGAATAGATCAACCACCAACTCACTTTTATAATAGTAAATTATATATATATATATATATATATATATATATATATATATATATATATATATATATATATATATATATATATATATATATATATATATCTTTTCTACACCGGTGTAGTTACACCCTATATCGTATCTCGCAATGTAGGGAGTATCTCGCGAACGGAGGTATGTGCGTGTAGTATACAAGTATTTAAGACCATCTAGGTGGTATGAACAATTTTTCGAAGTGGTATGTACATTTTTCGACATATTCCTTTTATGCGCGTATATAAGGGTATTTACAAAATACGCTAAAACTATGAACTTCTTTACAAGGTTTTCGTGTGGTTCACATTGGAGTATCTTATAATTAGTATACAAATGTACCTAAAGTGATAAAGGAGTATTTCAAGTTTGTTTAGGTGGTGTACCCGGGTGTAGAATGTATTTTTCTATATATATATATATATATATATATATATGTGTGTGTGTGTGTATCGTCAGGGATAAAATGGTAGAAAAGGAGTGCGTAGGCCGGAGTTGGAACCCGTCCATCCAAACCAACTAACCAAGCTCCAATTCCCCGAAAAATCTTCCTCAGCGAATATTCCATTCCAACCCGCTGCGCCGACTGAGCGCCAAGCCAAACACGCCGGCCCGGCCGCCCCAAATGCCTCCAGCCGCCTCCGCGCTGGAGCCTCCCCCGCGGGACGCCAATCTCCGCCGCCCAGCCGGCGCTTGCGCCGGAGCTGGCGCGCGGCTGCTGTCCATCGGCGTCCAGGCAGCGGTGATGGCCGCCGCGCTTGCCCTCTTCTTCCTCTTCGCCGCCGCTGCCGCCATCCTCCTGCTCCACCTCGTCGTCGCCGCACGCGCCTTCCGCCACCACCACCGCGGCGGCAGCCTCTACCGCGTCCCGACCGCCTCCACCCCTTCCCTCCGCCGCCGCCTCCCGCCTCGGCCTCTCGCCCGCTGACCTCCGCCTCCTACCCTGCTTCGCTTCCTCCTCCTCCTCGCCGCAGCTCTGCGCCGTCTGCCTCGAGGCCGAGCGCGCCGGCGAGCGGTGGCGCGCGCTGCCCGCCTGCGGCCACGCGTTCCACGCCGCCTGCGTCGACCGGTGGCTCGCCAGGTCGCCCGCTTGCCCCGTCTGCCGTGCCGCGGTCGCCGTCTCCATGAGCTGAAGGTGCAATTCTCGGCACGGCACGGCATAAAGGCGCTGCCTTTGCGGTTTGCGCCGCCGCGGTGGTGGCTCTCCGCGCCCGCGAGGGCTGTAACGTTTGGTCCCCATTGGGTGTTCGACGAAAAGCCTTCCATCTTTTCTGTATAGTGTTAGTTGTAGACTTTGTATGGATCTTTCTGCTGTTGTAAAGAAAGAAACAGGAAAGTGATGCATAAAAGTTTCTTATTTCAGAGAATTTTGCATTATCAACTTTACCAGTACTATGTAGTTGATGCATGTTGCTTGTGGTGCAACTTGTGAATCGTGATGCAAATGATTTGTAGCTAACAACGGGATAAGCTTTGGTGTGTTGCTTTTGTGCTTTTACAATATCAACGTAGTGATGTCAACAACTCGAGATGAATGAGTTATTGAAAGCTTCTGTTACTCCAAACCTAGGGGGAGAACATGATCCAAAATTTAGTTGCAAAATGGGTTAGTTGCCCCCAGTATTTCTGTTCTTCTTGATCTTTTTAGTTCTAGGAGTTACCTGTTTTATGGTGGGCTAAATTGTTGTGCATTTAGCTTATGCATCGATAGCTCTTCTAGGTAGCTGAGTTCTATATTTTGGCCCTTCCATACTAACATGAGGATCAAGATAACTTTTTCATGCATTGAAATTTGAAAGTTCTCATGTCTTAAACATAGCAGCGGTTGTTTCTGAATTCTGAATAGAGAAGAACTTGTCAAACCCACCTTGTTGAGGCTTTATAGAATCCAACTGTTGTTTTTTCACAACCAAAAAATTGAATGTTTGGTTGTGCTATATCCTTGAATATTGTTGGGAACTTTTTTATTTAAAGGCAGATATTGCGAGCTTGAAACTAGGCATCATTTACACTCATTTATGCATCTAGGGCTGGTATGGCAGTATGGAACCATGCATATGATAAAAATGGGCATCATTTATGCTTGTCATGTTACTTTCTAACCACTATGCATTGAGCAATCTCACAGTAACAGTTTAATTTCTGAAAACTCGTTTCAGACTTTCAGTATCTGATGAGTTAATCAGCATTGATTAGATATTTTTTAGTAATAACCATTGATGCTAGTTGTTACATAGGTGTAATTTCTAACTGCATTGGATAAGTTCTATGTCGCTGGGTCCCTCTTCTCTGCTGGTTTGGTTGATTGAACCCAATTGTTAACTGATTGTTAATTCATAATCCATGAAGGCTGCTGTTCATACGTCTCAAATGATACTGACGGTTTTTAAAAGAGGTTACTGTGTCATTAATCTTGAAATGATGCCGTACCGGTACCGGTACCGGTATCGGATGAAGTAGAAGAGTCTCTTCTGGATTAATTACCTGAGATAAGCTCTACATGTGCCCCCCATACCATAAACCATCAGTCCATTACTATTCTCAAGATGAACCACAAATGTCATTTCAGGCACAAGTACTAGCCTAAGCCTTATCAATGGTGAGTGATGGGCACCTAAACATAAAGGAGATTGGTAGTAGTCCAATTTTTCTCCATTACTGACCAGCTTGTTGCAAACAATGGTCACTGTTCCCCCTGGCTTGTACGTGTGTTTTTTTCATTTTGAAGCTGAAATCATCGACGAAGTCGGAGATTGGTAGTAATCCAAGAGCCTCCTTATTCTTACGCACTGTCTAGTTTTAGCTTTCGTTAATTCTTGCGGTATTAAAGAACAAATCGCCCAATTAAAAGTTTTCAAATACAACTGTGGAACATCTACGAGATTCAAAATTTGGTAAATCCTATGTTTTGCAGATGTTCGTGCTATCTAGTCTACGTTGAGTCCGCCCTCTGCACTTAGTTTCCTTCTCAGTCAATGGAAAGTCGAAACGGCAAATGACGGAAATTTTATTGTAGATAGAGAAGGTGACCATTATCATACAGTGATGAGTGTATAATTTCGAATATACGAAGATATATTGTTCGAAACAAGGGAATTGTTCTGCATTTATGGATTTTAAACTGTAAAATTCATTAATTCCAAATAAACCCGATTGACATGCTAAAGTCTATGGGCATTTAAGGCCAGTGAGTACGCCGACGGCTAGAAACCACTCAGGAGGGTTTGTTCTTTTGCGGCTTCTAAAAGCGATTTTTGGTTTTTACTACAGTAGCTAACTTTAAAATAGAGTATTTTTTTAAGATAAAGTCTACAAATTAATTGTAGTACACATTAAAAGCCCAATATATGTATTATCAGAAATCGCAAGCGAGTATCTCTCTGCATAATCTGTCACAAATAGTTAAAATTTTCAGCTAAACGACATAAACCACAGCCATATCAAACAAGCCCTCAATTCGACAAAGCAAAAAGTTTCGGTTTGAGAAACATAACTTTCAAAACCGAAAGAAAAAAACTCACCATTCAATTCAAACAACTCGAAACTGTCAACACAAGAAAAAACCAACTTTCCAGTTTCCACTAAAAAAATCAAACTTTGAACCCAAAAAATCAAGAACCCCACCTTCACCTGAGGATTTTTCCCGGCAGAGACAAAAGTAAATATCCGCATAATAGCTATTTGAAAAAAAAAAAGAGACCTCACACACCCGCGATGCTACAGATCAAATGAGTTTTCGCACAGCGATCGAACAAAGCAAACTTGGAACAAGCTTGGTTCTGACGCTGATCAATTTGAAAAAGGGGGTTTTGAATTAGTGCGCGCCGTTTGGTGGTCGTCTTCAATCTTCAATTCTGAGCCCCAACGTTAATCCATCTATTCTGCGCCAGACCAGATCAGATCTCCGCACACGCGAACCCTCCCTACCACCTACCTTTCGCTCCGCTCCCAAATTTCAAATTCCCACACGCTCCCCTCCCTTTCCACTCGCCTCGTCGCCGAAACCCTAGCCGCCGCCCCCGCCGCCATGGGGGGCTCGCACAGCAGGGAGGACCTCGACCTCTCCGACTCCGATGATGACGCCGCCGCCTCCGACGCCTCCTCCGACTTCGCCACGCCTCCCCCGGCCTCCGCCCCCGCCAGCGCGGCCGGAGCAGCGACCCCCGCCTCCATCGACCGCCACCTCCGCAGCCTCCACCTCAAGTACTCCGAGCCCATCTCCCCGAACCCTAGCCCCGGCGCCAACCCTAACCCCGGCCCCACCGCCGCCGCCCTCACCGCCGTCAAGCTCTACCTCCACATTGGCGGCTCCTCCCCCTCCGCCCGCTGGATCGTCTCCGACCGCCTCGCCGCTGCCTCCTTTCTCCGCTCCGGCGACGCCTCCGACCCCGACGACGACGACGCGCCCACCGGGCCGTGGTGCCTCGTCGTAGGGTCCAAGATCCGGGCCAGGGTCGGGCCAGAGCTGCAGCTCAAGACTTTCCCCGCGCAGCGCCGCGTCGACTTCATCGCCGACGGCGTCTGGGCGCTCAAGTTCCTCCACGCCGACGGCTACGCCAATTTCTACGCCAAGTACCAGAGCTGCCTCTTCGAGAACAGCCACGGCGTCGCCGCAACGGAGGAGGGCCGCGCCAAGGTGTTCGGGAAGGAGTTCGCGGCGTGGGCGCGCCCGGAGGATGGCGACGAGTCCATATGGGAAGACGCAACGGACGCGTTCACGCCGAGCCCCAGACGCAGCCCGATGCCAGCACGGAGTCCAATGCTGAAGCCACTGTTGGAGGACTTAAGGGAGTTCGAGGAACCTGTGGAGGAGGGTGGTGGCATTCAGAGCCTTGCGCTGGGTGCACTGGATAATAGCTTTCTTGTGGGTGATTCGGGCATCCAGGTGGTGCGGAATTTCGAGCATGGGATACATGGCAAGGGCGTGTCGGTGAAGTTCTCCGGGGGGAGTACAAACTTATCCACACCAAAGAAGGCACTTCTGATGCGGGCTGAGACGAACATGCTCCTGATGAGCCCAGCAACTGACGGGAAGCCACATGCTAAGGGGGTCCATCAGCTGGACATTGAGACGGGGAAGGTGGTCTCAGAATGGAAGTTTGAGAAGGATGGAGCAGACATTAACATGAGGGATATCACAAACGATAGCAAGGGGGCACAAATGGATCCGTCGGAATCCACCTTCTTGGGGCTGGATGACAACCGGTTGTGCCGGTGGGATATGAGGGACCGGAGGGGGATTGTGCAGAACTTAGCAAGTGCTATGGAATCACCAGTGTTGCAATGGACTCAGGGGCATCAGTTCACCAGGGGCACAAACTTTCAGTGCTTTGCATCGACTGGTGATGGTTCAATTGTAGTTGGGTCATTGGATGGGAAAATCCGCTTGTATTCCAAGAGTTCTATGAGGATGGCGAAGACGGCCTTTCCAGGGCTGGGTTCGCCAATTACTCATGTGGATGTGACATATGACGGGAAATGGATTCTGGGGACAACCGATACATACCTTATTCTTATATGCACCATTTTCATTGACAAGGATGGGAAAGAGAAGACCGGGTTCGGCGGGAGGATGGGGAACAGGATTGCTGCTCCAAGATTGCTGAAGCTCACCCCACTGGACTCTCATCTTGCAGGTGAAAACAGCAAGTTTCGTGAGGGCAGGTTCTCATGGGTGAGTATATCTTGCCACTTCCACTATTAAGAATTTCTGGTCAAATTTATTGACTGGTGCGTTATATAAATATTATGTTGTATTTAATTTGGAGTAATCCACATGATCAAAACTGATTTTTCGGGTTATCTTGCATATTCAATAACCATCAATTTATTAGGTCTGCCCCGACATCTTATGGGTATATTAATCATTTAGAAGTTTTCAGTCATTCACTGGTGCTAGGTGTCTAGGTTCTCTGGTTCTGTTTTGTGGCTTTTGCTCATTACTGTTTTGATTTCCCCCGCTCCTGTTTACTTACATACTTCGACTTTTAAACCATGTGTACTATTATTTTAGGAATTGTGTATGATATTGTCTATGAAATAGTGATTGACATATTGGAGGTGCATAGCAAAATGTAGCCTAGCTTTTGAGTCCTATCGCACCTCCAATGTTGATTTGCCATAGCGTATGCCAGGAAAATAGTATGATGTGTTTTTTACACTGCTCTACCATAGCATATGGTTAAAGACCGGCAACTTGGTTTGAATTTTAGTAGAAGATGAAAATTTGTCAGCACGGTCAAACTGTTGATTACATACCTTGCAGAATACTGTAGCTAGTGCAAATATCAATGTCCTTTACTTCTGTAGAGTTGACAACAAGGCATTGGCTTTGCTTATCCAAGCTACTAAAACTTTCTCATATGCGAGTTAACTATTGATTGTCTAGGCTCGAGATTTGATGTTGATACACAGTAAGTATTTTATTGACTATGGAGTATTGAGCGCTCATCTGCTAGTTGTGCAGGTAACGGAAAATGGGAAGCAGGAGCGGCATCTGGTCGCAACCGTGGGGAGGTACAGCGTGGTGTGGAACTTCCTTCAGGTGAAGAACAGCCACCACGAGTGCTACCAGTACCAGGAGGGGCTCAAGAGCTGCTACTGCTACAAAGTCATCCCCAAGGACGAGTCCATCGTGGCCAGCCGCTTCATGCACGACAAGTACGCCGTGAGCGACTCCCCGGAGGCGCCGCTGGTCGTCGCCACTCCCATGAAGGTCACCTCCTTCAGCATGTCCAGCAAGCACTAAGCTCCGTGCTGCTGCTGCCTCTCATCTTCGTTTCCTCTGGACCGGTCGGGTTGCTCCCGTGTTGTCGTGTAACTCCACTTGACAGATAAGCTGTTTCCTTTGTTGGTAGATTTATTTTTCTTCTACTGTGGTGACTATCTCGTCGCCTGCGTACATGTTGAGATGGTATTCTACTCATCTTTGTACTACTCCGAGGCTAAGAACTACTGCGTTGAACCAACAAGCGGCAAAATCGTAAGTATCGAACCGATTAAGGTAACCTTACGGTTTTTTCGATAAGAAGGCTGCCACACCAACACACCATAATGCAGCTGAGATGCGATGGTAAGTTTCAATTTGTCACTCGCTACTCGATGAAATTTCAATGGGTGTCGGGTACAAAACCGTTCCAGGTCATACCAATACCAATACAAAACCGTTCCACGTCATCCTGACATCAAGAACAGAAATCTGACGCCTCCATGATGTTGGCAGTTGGCACCACCCTCCAGTCCTGTAGCTTCTCGCCTGCAGAAAAAAGGAACAAAACAACCAAGTGATCATGCTGCCGATAAAACAGACTGTATTCATGCGTAGCATAACCACACAAAGAAATGGGGGCAGCAAATTTGAAAAATCGGTGGTGACAGAAACATCAGAACAAAAACACACTTTTCTTCATTATGCAGCAGCAACACTGACACCAAGATTGTGAAAACATGTCCATGGATCAATTCATTATGCAAGAATGTTATCTAGACTTTTCCTGGAAAGAGCAAATCACACACAGCATTGAACACATATAGCATCAGGTGATTAAACACAACATATGCTCAGTATGATAAATCCACAGGATGGACCATACAATAGGCATTCCATTTTCATAATCAAGCAACCCATGTTTCGTAATCCAGATATAGGAAACCAAGGGTCTAATTTCGTTATAGCCAGTCCAAAGGTAGCAGGGGGCTGAATTGATGCAAGGTTATGCAGAGATAGGTGTGGTACATTATCACACTGAATAATGCAAAAGTAAAATATTCAGCTTGTGACCATTGGGCCAAACTATATGTTTCAGCTTGTTGCAGGGACGATCAACGACCAGGGAGGAGCATGCAAACCTTGGTCTTACAGCTGACCGGTTTAGGTTGTAAACAGCAGCTTATGGGTTCAAATTTTGGATTCAAGGTTTATATTTTGTGTTTGGAACTTGGGTTTGAACAGTTTGCAGGGTGTCAAAACAGATAGTATTTTGTATATTTCCGTCAGCTATCATCAAAAATTTCTAAATTTAGCTTAAGCAAACAGGGCAATTTATGGAAAAGCCAGTATGCACAGTTAGCATAGTTGACAAATGGGTCATCGATTGTTTTTTAGCATATTTGACATGTGGGTCATCGATTGTTTTCCGAATCTTGAACCTGATCCACAATCATAATGAAAATATAAGCATAAACAGCATTCAACATTCTTCCGCTTGAGCATATGAATTTTGTGTTACCACATAAACCTTCAAAGACATTAGCCCACAGTAGCATAGCAATGACCTGGTTCAGATGAATGCTTCTGAATGCATAGGAGTATAGGACCATAGACCAAACACATCAACATCATGTAACTCCTATCTACCGAGGTATCACTGAATCTAACATGGGACCTGGAGATAATTCTACAACTAGTAATGCACCATGATAGTGGTGTCCCTAAAGCTGGATGATCCATCCCTTGGAGGATACCATCTTGGAAGTCTGTGCAATTCCAAACTGATGATATGCAGAGTACAACTATAAAACAAGTAGCACATGCAAGTATGCAACTACTTTTGAACAGAGGGAGGTTGAGATATATAGGTCATAATTAACCTGACTATTTGTGTAAAATCAAGGATTAAACATAAGCATATACACATTAAATTTGCACTGGCCTCGCATAGGCTCTTGTGCAAAAATTCAGAAACGATTGTACTCTAGGCTTCTACGAAGAATTAAGGCCATACATAGTTGAAAGGGCATCAGAATACCCTGTCAAAACTGAAAGTTGGCTTCCAACCTACTAGCACACAAAGATCATGCAGTAGAGTATACTGGCCTAAATTAGGCGACGAGATCTCACAGGACTGATGGTCAATTACCCTAACAACAAGCGCGTAAGGGGAAGTCTTAATCTTATGCAAAGCAATCTCCACGGAATCAAACCACTCTACAGAAGTTAAGTGTACAGATCTAACAGATCCACGAAGCCCTACCACACAGGTCGAACCCTCGACGTCGAATTTCACCCATCACATCCACAAAGTACACGTATCCAAACAACGGATGCGCAGAATCCGACACTAAGCAACTAGATCCCAGATTGGAGAGAGACGCTGACGCGAGTGTACCTGTATGAATCAAATCAGCCGGATCCGACGATGATGTTGTTGATGGGGATGAAGATGAGCTTCACGAAGAACCCGACGAATCCCATCACCACGAACCCTATCGCCGTCCGCGCCGCCACCTTGGTGAACTCTGCACACCAAATTCAGATCAAAACGGCGTCAGATCTGGCCAGACCGAAACCAATCACGCCGGATCCGAGCCAGAGATCGCCCCCCCTCCCCCACCCTTGCGGTCGGGCTTGTGGCAGCGCTTGACGAGGCGGACGCTGTCCTTGGCGAACTCCCGGAGCGGATCGACCACCGAGTCCACGGCGTCCATGGCTGCGCAGCGCAGGAGGAAGAGGTCTCGGTGGGAGCAGAAGCTGACGGGGTGGGATGCAGTGGACGTGGCGTCCTTTACGTATCAAACAAATCTTCTACTAGATGGGCCTCTTGGGATTTGGGATCCATGTAAATGGGACAAGTTTGGACTTGGGCCAGGCCCAATGTGTCTGTTTTGTTGGGCTTCACCAAAAGGATTGGAACACCGGCACAGCAGTTTCACATGAATTTTTCAGGAATTTCATCGGAAATCAATTTCGCAGGAATCGGAAAATTGTTTGATATACGTTCCTTAACCCACTTTCTGCAGTAGCAGATATGAACCAAATCTAGTTATCTTGGTCCAGAAAGTTAGAACTGAGAAGCACCATTTGTGCTTAATTAGGACACCCAATGAGTGGTGCTAGAAATTGGCCCATGTTGAGATCTATTTCATGGAAATTGCAAATTATGTATGGTTTAATTTTATATTATCTAGCCAAGTGATAGGAGATCAATTTATAAGATAGAGTCATCGTTACTATAAAATATGTGACACATGGTATAGGATGGCATGAGAAAAACTTTAGCTAAACACATGCATGTACGCATGCATTCGTGTATTTTTGTATGAAAATTGCACAACGGTGCGCATGTCGTGGTGGAGCCACATTGTGAACCAAGTCTACCTTATTTTGACAACTGTGTTTCTTTCTCTTTTATTTCAGTTTAATTGGTGGTTACTGGTGAGTAATTATTGCATCCTTTATAAGGGGTTGGAGACGTCCAGAATGAGACACCTATTCCTTCTCCATTCCCACCTATTCCTTCTTCATTCCTCCTACTCTCTGGATAGCGGTGTTGTAGTGTTGAGCGTGGATGGAGGGTAAGCAGTATCTCCGAGCCATTGTTGTAGAGATCACCAGCACGGGATGTCAATAAGGTTTCTAAGTAGTGCATCAGTGCGATCGCTCCTACGCTGCTACCTCTATGTCCTACACTACATCGATCTGCACTGCTTCCTGTTTTTTATTAAGCTCTACTGTAAGCCGTTCGTGTGATCGACCGGCTTTGTTATAATTCTTTTCTTGCGTATATATGAAGTACAATGAGTTATATGTTGTTAACTTCAATTATTGCACCATTAGTCTTTTACTATACTTGTCTTCTAGTAAATGTTGAAATTAAAATATCATCCATATTTTCAACAAGTGGTTCACAGGGGTCAGCTCAATCTTTAGCAATGTTTAATATTCCTACTAGCAAGTGTTGGTGTCACCAGCAACAATTTAAGTAATGTGAAGAATCTAAGGGGGCATTCTAATGAGGACATCACTTCCTCGGATACACACAACATTCATCTGCAAAATGATACGTAAGGAACTATGACAAGGGCACGTGCACACAAGTTGCATTATCACGTGAACTCGTTTGGTGCCTGATGCTTGTGATATGATTGTGCTTAGGAACATGGGTAAAGACCAAGGAGAGGCACATGGAGTAACAAATGTGTTTGGGATGAACATTGGAGGTCACCATATCACTTTGAGGCCAGGATAACCAAGAATGGAAGCTGGGCATGTTCTAGAATCCAGTTCGACCTCTAGAGACAACGCTAACTTCAAACGAGCATAAAAGATGCATACGAAATCCAAATGGGGTGATCTTGGACTTGTTGGAAATGTTTGACGTCCTCTTAATGGTTCTAGTCCCACATCAAAACCCTACCTGAGCACATCATAATCTACAAAATAAATCCGAATTAGTTCCAAACCTAAACTCTGGGCCTTGTATCAATTTGAGTTTAACTGGAGAGTTGTAGCGGGATATTCCCCCACTCTCACAGACATGCCCCCCATGTCCCTAGCACCATAAAACTGTCAGGGGTGTCACTTTTAGGGTTTATGCTTGTTTAGATTTATTTTCGTTCAGAAAACATCGGTTATGTACTTGTGTCGACTAGACCAACTACGGTGATTTCAGGCCTCTCCATTGTTCAATGAAACTTCGTATTTCATTTGTAAATTCAGATCACGCTTATTTCTTTCTTGCTTAATTCTCGATTGCTTCCAGGAAAGATCATCCGTGTTAGGCACGGTTGGGAAAGACAAGGATGTAGTGTAGCGATTGCAAGACGAACTTGGTCGTTTCGGTCAAGTAGCCTCATCGTCAATATCATATCAAATAATAGTAGTTATCATTCTCATAGGAAGATCGAGCCAAATCCTCGCATCACATTCATATTGATTTTTGCTGATGGCTTTTAGTTGTAGCTTATGAATAGTAACAGCTTGTAGAGAGGCTTACGGAGAGAGACACTCACGCACGATTTTGGTTGATATAAATGAAGTCTATACAGTGTGCTACAATCAACTAGTAGACTCTGTCTTGAAAAGACACTCTATTTAAAAACTATATACTGTAGAAATGATATTTATTGTAGCAAAATGATTTTTAGAAGTCAAAGCAAACAGGGCCTAAGAAAGGGACAACCTGACCTGACCATATGGGTAAATTTCTGTCTTTCCATATGCGGATCACTAGCCCAGAGTTCGGATATCAGTAGCATCCACTTCTGCCGGCATAGGTTTCATCTCAAGGCCCACAAGTCTGGTTCAAATCCCGGAAAATCCAAGCGAATAACTTACCTAAACCTAACCATAGAAATTAAACTCTGGTAGTCAGCTGGAGAGCCGTGGTGCTACACTAATTAGGCTATTCAGACTATTACTATTTATTAGTTATTACTACTTGTTACGTGTACAGGCAACTGAAAAGTTTAGGACCTGCAAAGAATCCTAGAAATCTTTCAGCAGCAACAAATATAACTATTCCGACTCTATTCATGAATGACTGGTTATCTCGGCAAGAAGGCGCGCAAGAACAGCAGCTGCCAATGAACATATCAGACTCCTGTCTTGATCTGCACTTTGCAGCAACTGTTTCCACAGCACCTGAGCATATACTATATAGTACAACTATACTCCTATTGCAGTATCACACATCAAGTTGCGACGATTACCATCCTGCTGCTGCATGTTGAGAGCAGAATCCGCTCGTAGCCCGCAGGCTACGGCCGGCCGGAAGCCTGAATTCCTATGTGCACTTTGGTGAAAGCACAAAGCAAGCGTCTTTGAGACAGATGATCGGACTAATGCATAACATACTGGTGCGATTCGCCTCTCCCGTCGCTCGTCTTTGTTCGATGGGGACTTGCATTAATCACTTCATCAGCTGCATACGTTCATTGCATTGCATTGCAAGGTTCTTGCACTGCTACAGTGCGATGGAACCTCTGCCTTGCCGTTCGAGCAGTTTCAGGTTTCCCATGGCTTCGAGCAGTTTGGGACAAAGGCAATGAATTCAATAGGAATGTGGCGGAATTATATAAGGTCTGCTTCCTATAAAATCCATTCTAAACCTTTGTGTTAATTATTGTTACTAACCATCTGTGTGCTGTTCAGTGCTCAGTGATGTGCTCCAATTAATAGTCTCATCCTTCAGTTACTTCAATTGGTGTATGTAGCTTAATATAGTATCAAAACTAAGAGGTTCGAAGTTTAAGACCTAACTAACGCAATACTAAAAATAATAATTGCGGCATGTCTCGCATTCACATCTTAGGCCTGATAGAGCCTAGACGTGAGGAGGGTATTAAAGTATATTGTCATCTTTTCTTATCAGCCTAACTTTTTCGCAACTCAATAATTCCATTTACAGTAACGATACAAGGCGTGTCTCGCCGACGAGAGAATTAAGCAAATTAAGCACCAAATCTGATACTTTTTCTTCCAATGGTCTCCTCTGTAGGAATATGGGCATGCTACACTAGCATATAATAAAAATTTCTATCACATAAATCAAAAAGTAATATGAGTAAGAGATCATAGATCATTATCACTAGACATGCAATGCAATAGAAGAAGAGTTGGAGTAGCCTGATCCAACATTGCACACGTCGATATAGTGGAAGTAGTCAATCATCCAACATCCTTGGCTGTCAATTGTCTCCTTCAGTAGCCCCTTGCGTTCCTCATGTATGTTGTGCATTGTCCTACCACAACAACGTCCCTACGGTATTCACACATCTAAGGATGGAATGCCATTTGCCGGCATGCTAGTACTAGCGCACGTGGCAGGGCTTTCGAAAGGAGGTGACTAGGGTTTCCGTTGGTGGTGTGATTTACTACCAAAAGGAATATGCCTCTCCTTGTAAATAGCCCTTTTAGTAGAACCCTACGTTAGGAGCCTATTAAGGTGCGAAGCCCATACGAACGGATTATTTCTGAATTGATTTATTCCAGCTCATTAAGTGTGCAAATCTGTAGGTTTATGTGTACTCGTGTGCGATCCAAAAACCCATTTCCAATCCTTAGCTCGGTAGCGGTCCTTAATAGGACATAGCAACCATCGAACACACATAAAGATCATATCGGACGAACTTGTATAGTGCCCATATGCTTATCCCTTTGCCTCATATATCAGATCGAACTCAAGACGAGATGCATGCCATTCTATAATAGTTCAATCATTCACTCAATCTTGTAGTGGATTACTTAGTTGTAGGTGACATCTCAACCAAAATCGGGATGACCATGCACTTGCCTAATCCAACCACATTGAAGGGCCCAAAAATATCTCTCATGTTTAAAAGGAGGAGAAAATTGCATCTTGATCGCTCACATTCTTCCATATATTTCATAATAAAGATGAAAGCTACATTTATGACTACATATTTACGGAGTTGTGTTTGGTAACCCCTAAATAAACTATAACACATATATGAAGCTATGACGACCTCAGATCTAAGGATTCCATATAAACTATGTATGGGACCAACCGATATCACTTAAAAATATAACAATTCCTATAGTGTCTCAAGATGAGTATGTTATCTAACATATGTCCATATTATTGATACAATATCTCATATCTATAATCCATAAAACATGATCACCAATCAATATATATGATGATTCATAAATCATAAACGTCCCACATAATGACATAAGATCAGTGATGTTTAGAATAACATCATAAACATAAATAGAGAGTTTCACGAATAAGCGATATACTTGTTAATCAACATAAATAGTAGTTTATTTCAGAAACAAAAATAATGTATTATCCAAAAAAATTTATAAGCATAAAAACGGTACCATCGTCACTATAATTAATTACCTCCTGCCTGTATCACCAACATCTCCTCCTCTTTCGGAATCTTTTAGCGTACGCCCTTTTGGGCTTTGAGCTTATCCCAGAGCAACAGCTAGCTAGCCTCGACGCGTGGGGCACACCGTCGGGTGGCCGGCACTCTCATGGCCGTGGGCCACGCACACGCTTCGTCGCGAGCGCAGGCACAAGGAATTCCTGACGGTCAATCATGGCACAAAGCCATGCATACCTGTCTTCTAGCTAGTCACTTTCTACCTCTTAGTTATCCATTACCGATCACAGTTGCCGTGGCTGTACACTTGCACAATGAAGGAAACCTTGCAGACATGCATGGCGGACCATTTCCGTCGTTCAGACCGTCGATCGATGTTGACCGGCAATCGATCTTTGCTACAGCTCTGCAAGCAAAACTCGAGGTCAAATGCTATGAACTTAAGCACGACCAAAGCTGAATTTGGACGCTATTTTGAAGGTCAAACATGATCTCAACGGCGATCCGACCAGAGCGCGACCCCTCGGGTGCCCGCGACAGAACCACACAACCACCAAGGTGGGGGGTCGCAGCGTGCACGTGAGCCCAAACGACGTAATTAACTTTTTTTTTTCACTATTTATAAAATTCGTCTTTTTCTAAACTTTTTGCTTTTTGTAGCCTTTTACCGGTTCTTTTTTTCCGTACTCGTTTGCGTTGTCCGTGATGAGCTAGCATATTTTTCTATTTTTAATTTTTTTTAAATTTAATTACATCAAATAAGGCACATTTAATTACAGTAAAATTTCAGTCATAAGGCACAGCTTTTCAGTACAATAAATTCTGTAGCAACGTACGTAATGTGCTAGGTTAAGCGGAGAGGCCACCGCATTGCGCGCGCGCCCTAGCTAATAAAGCCATTGGAGAAAGGGCTTAAGCAATGTGCCGGCTCGATTGTGATCGCCCAACCAATTGGATCACCCAAGAGTGGCCTTCGATCGATCAAGAGACCCGAATTCAGCCGTGTCCAGCTAAAGGTTGATTATTGGGCAGATAGATTCTTCGCCTTTTAGTTTCTCTTTGTCGCCCCACAAAAATGTATTCCTGGAAAAAAATCCAATCTTATTACATCAAACTCACTTATTAAGTAATCTTTTTATATATAATTGAAAGGTAAGGACCATTGCAAATAGTGTACAAAACTTCTTTTTTAAAAAAGTTATGCAGCATGATTATTGCTGTAAGTTTATTTATGGCGAGATGTATCATCTCGACCGCTAATGAAAATCTCCTTGCTGCAATCTTTTCTTTAAGAAGGTTCTGTTTTCATCACAAGCGTGCAGGGACCTATTCATGCATAAAGCAGAGAAGAGTGAGAGCAACCTTCTTGTATGTGATGTGTTCAGCCTCGTACTTTTCAGTTTATTGACTTATGCTTATGGCTCCTCTCGATCAGTATGACTTTTTTCAAAACGGCTTATCAGCGTTTAGTTTATTCACATAAATACTCGTGCTAGAGCTAAAAGCATTTAGCTGCAGCCGAAAAGAACGCACCATTAAACCTGTCATCGTCAACAATGCCCAAACACATTTCTACTTGCAATAATCGCCTCTTGGTTTCGTGTAGGTGGCTGTGCATCCAAAAGCTCGAAAACGTTTCAAAAAGGATCGTTGTTGCCTTTCTCTCTCAAAAAAAAATGATAGCTCGTCGCCTTTTGAAGTAACGGAGTTTGGAGAAGGAGGAGGGATGAAGCAACGCACTAGAACATTATCTCTTTTTTTTATTCTTGAAAAACTAAAGCATTATCTGTTACGGCGGATTCTTTAACTTTTCTGTAACTTTCGAATATGAAATCGAGAAAAAAAAAAACCTTCGTGTAGTTTTCATCTTTCGACGTGCTACAACCATTTACCCGTAGAACTGAAACTCTATCGAGATGCGAAAGTGGGGATATCGCTGAAGTGCTCAATTATTGTTGTGAGGTGTGCGGTTGTCTGCATGCTTTGAGCAGAGCCGTCTGGCCATGTATTTGGATTTCTCAAACTACGGGTCTGTTCTTTTCCTTCGAAGTTGGTGGTTTTTTATTTTTGTTATAGTACCTAACTTTCAAACGGAGTATTTTCTCAAGACGGGATCTACAAGTTAAACGATGTACACATTAAAAGTCCAACATCTGTACCATCCAAAATCGTAAGTGAGTATCTCTCTCCGTAATCTGTACCGTAAACAGCCAAAATTTAAAAATTTCAGCCAAAAGCCATAAGTCGCTGCCGTTGCCAAACATGCCCTACATAGATTTTGAGGAGAGAGTGTCAATTTCTTACGGTACATAACCAATGTATTTTTTATGTTCAAAATGAAGTTTGATCTGAACTGTTAGTTTATAATTACAAGTTTCCCGCAAGTCAGTGGAGCAAAATCATATACATCAAAATGAAAAGAATTTCTCTTGCAAAGAGCAGTGAGGTGCAGATTTTATTTAGTTTTTGAAAGTAGTTCCTTTTTTTTTCTTTGAAAGTAGCAGACTTATTTAGTTACCAGAGGAAATATATATACGTTTTGGTTTCAGGTAAATAAACTTAAAAGAGCACCATAGGGCAAATGGCACGCTAAAGTTCGCCGACGTGTGTAATCCTCGTAATGCTCGATCCACTTACGGATTAATTGAACATGCATGCATGGCGATTGAAGAAGCTGCCACCAGAAAGATTGATATTTTGGACGACATGTCTACTATTGAGCTGAACGAAGGAAAAGAGCCCATCAAGTTACCAACAATATGATCGTCAGTGTTTTTCCAGATACTGGATGAAGTACAAAAGGCTCTTGCTAGCACTTCTGATAAATGATCCAAAAAAAATCCACGGAAACCATGTTGTATCCCAACAATGTTTTTCACTCCATATTTTTCGAGTGTAAGCACAATCTACAAGAGTACAAGCACGATGAAGTTAAAAAATGGGAATGGTGTTTTCTACCAACAATCATATCAAATAGAAACCTACAATTCTAATTAGTTGTATTAAACTATTAATCACACTGGCATATGTCCGGATAGCAACGTATAATCCCATCAAATAGCAACATACCCATTTGATTCTCATCTCACATTCGCATAATATCAAATAGCAGAAGAAAATCAAGGAATAATATCAGCAAACGGTGGTCGGATGGCGGAGGGCTGAGGCGGAGGGTGGTCAGTCGGTGGCCCGTGGTTGTGCAGGGAGCCTGGAACCCAGAGGCCAGAGGGGTAGAGACCAAGGCTGGAGCCGACGACTGGGACTGGAGCAGGGGGCGGAGTCAGAGTTCCGATGGGTTGGTGGCAAAATCGATCGAGGCGTGAGCTAGGGTTGGGAGTTGGAGGGAGGAGGCACTCAGGGTCCGAGGGGGGGTGAGGCCAAGCATGATGGCGTGTGTCTGGCCAGAGGGGCTAATAGAAGGGGGAGCTAACAGTTTAGAGGCTTTTTTGGCCTGGTGAACAGTGGCGGCCCATGGAAGTTAATGGGCCAGTACTCGGGCTACAGCCCCTAATCCGGGCCCTAGGTTCGCCCCTGGTTGCATATTTGCATGTATGTATATACCACACTTGAAACTAGGTCTTATTCGTATTGGCTTCTGCTTCTAGTTTCTGCCTAGAGAAGCTAATATGAATACCTGATTTCTCGAAGCGGTTTCTCCACTCCTCTCGCTCCAAGGACAAGTTAGGAGGTCATAGGCGCATCACATATCCTATTCCTCTCGTTCCCATCTCGCGCACGCATCTCTTCCTCACTTTTCACACCACTTGCCTTCTCCTAAAAGTCACTTATTTCAACTGCTACTATTTATTTTTTAGTTAAAAGGCAACACGAACGCAACCTTGAAAATGTTTGTTCAAGTACAGTTGTACTTGTTACATGTGCTAATTACAGTAACATAGACTGTGTGGGTGCATGATGTGCTCATGATCATGGAACATGCATAATGTTTTTAGCAAATCAAGGTGCCACATGCATATGTACTATGTCGGCTAATTGCATGCCTTTCATGGTACCACTGGGAAAAGTTGCGGTCTTCAGAAATGTTGTGTGAGATTCCTATTTTGGTGCCACAGTTTTTTTGGATCACAAGCAACACATATATGTACACAACACACATACCATCACAATCTAGTACGTCTCCAGTCTCCTTAGGGTATATATAGACATATGAAAACCGGGGATAAATTCAAGAACTCACAAAATTCCTACTAATATGCATCACATGTGTTTAGCAGTGAACACCAGGATTTGAACTTTAGTAAATAGAACTATACACCCATAACTTCACCATCCAAGAGAGGGTTCACTGTAATTTTTCTAGTGCTACAGTGAAAATTAGTTTATCATTTTGAAGTTGTAATTATATATGTGGGATTATATGATATAGTCAAAATTAAGGTCTAAAAGATCATCTCCCTTCAACCCATCTCGTTTCAAACCAGTAGTTCCAATTCTCTAGGAATAATCAAGTTGAACTAATTAACCATCTCAATATAATTCACAATTCCTGAAAAATTAACACCAACAGAGGAAAAAATACCCAAAAAAGGCATAATGACAAAAAAAATCAAGAAAAGGAGAGATCCAGCTCTCCTCGTAATCTTTCTCACGTCCCGCTAATTACAGAACTAGGACTCCGACTGGTTCGCTCACTTCGGCTCTGCCTCTGCGCGTCGTCTTCTGAGCCGGCTGGCGGCGCGCTCGCCTCGCACTCCACCATCGTATTCTTCCTCTCCTCCGAGCCACAGGCACCGCAGCTTGCTGCCACGTCGGCTCCGGGCACGACGGCGTCCACGGCTCGGTTCGACGCCGGCGTGCACGTGGCCAAGAACGTCGGCCGCTCATTGCCGGCCATGATGACCACCACGTGCCCGCGCCACTCCCCGGCCGGCCCATCCTCCCCGGCGGCAGAGCCCTTCTCGCCGTCAGCCCGGCTCTCCGCGCCGTCTTGGCCGTCTGGGCCGCAGAGGATGCCGGAGAGCTTCCAGTAGGAGCAGGCCAGGGCAAGCAGCGAGAGAGCTATGAGCCCCAGCATCGCCGCGAGCCCGCCGAAGAGGTACGGAATCGGCGACTGCCACGGCGAGCGCGGGGCCAACGTCGCCGCGCTCGAGCTCGGTGCCACCGACGCCGACGCCGCGGGGCCGTGGCCCATGGGGCACTCGGCTCCTGGCCTCATGGTTCAGTGCCAATGAATAATGATAGCGTGTCGTTTGTGTTTTTGCTGTCCCAGAGAGAGAGAGAGAGAGAGATGTAAGTGTTCTTTGGGGGTGGTGAAATGCTATGCTACTATGTCGCAATAGGTGTACTGGTTATCGCCTCCTATTTATAGAGGCTCAGTAGTGAAGAAATCGGTGAGAAGTAAACTGTAAACGATGTAATAGCATGAGACTGAAGGGAGAATTTGATTAGAGTTCTAATCCGATAGGTGCCATAATGCAGAGAAGAAATCTTTTATGATTAGGACAAACGGTACGTCATGATATGGATCTGTAATAGGTTCTTCGTGCACATCTAATATGGTGTAGAAAACTTTAGCGGTAAATGATGTAATAACTCTAACGGGCTGTCGGCTTCTGTCTAAAATTGTATTATAACGACTGTTAATTTTTTTGAGCTATTTAATTAAAAAAGAAATTAAAAATTAAAACACTATTATATCATCACAGATAATAGAAAAGAATAAGAAGAAAAAACAAAAAACAAGAAAAAATTCAAAAAATATGTTTCAAATAGTTTTTAATTTTTAAAAGCTAAAAATCAGAACCCGAAGATTATTAAGCCGTTTGAAGCAAGGAACGGGCCGGTTTCTTTCCTACTTTTGTGAATAGTTGCAGGACTCTGATGTGCCACCGGTCTTACGGCAAGGATATTCCAAAAGCATCCCCGTTTGCTTTTATTAATGGCTTGTTAACCTTATCTCGGTTCCCAACTTAGTCCCTTACGGATGCCTAAATCTCACCGTCTGGTTTTTTTTATCCTACGACACCTGATATTCTCGATGGCTTTAAAAGTAGTACTAGGACACTATAAGTTTGTGGTTACATACTAAATTGTAAAAAGAAAAAGGGGTTTGGAGGGTTCCAGAGGGGTAACCAGATACTAAAACTCAAGAGAGAGGGAAGATGTGTATAATAGATATCATGGTGATGCTCCAACTGGCTTACGGTTTAAGCTTTTAGCTGTGTCTTATGACTTATGACTGAAACTACGCTACAACGGATGTTAACTTTTTGAGAAAAAATAAAGAAAAATAAAAAAATAAAAAACTATTATATCATCATAGACAATGCAAAGGAATAAGAGAAAAAAAAGGTAAAAAAGCCGAAAAAACCCATAAACTAAAATAAACCGAAATTAGAAGTCGACATGTTCTAAGTGGCTTCTAGCTTAAATAAACCGATAGTTAAAATAAACTATAAGCTAAACCCATTTGGAGCGGGGCCGTGCATGTATCAAATCTGATAAGCATGTATTCTTTCTAATGATATCCACCTCTCCACATAGTGCCCTATGTACCACATTTATAGATATATGGGAGGATATTTATACAAATGCCCTCTTGGGGCCTTTACTTGAAATGCCTTACATGGGCCTGCCTTTTGGCCACATATATATTTGGCCCTGTGTTTGTTGGGTCGGTTGAGCCTAGGCGGGGGGTCACTCCTTAACAGTAGCCTCTTATATGCAAGCGCTTCGTAACCGATAGTACCGCTCTTCTCATGGTATATTTTTTCTAGAGGGTGCCTTTTCTTGTGGCGGTTAGACCAGTACCTTTGCGGTCTGATCGGACCTAGCAGTCTGATCGGTAGCTTGCTCTAACGGCTAGTTTTGTAGCCGTTGGAAAAACCACGGTAGTACCGACCATATGTTGGCGGCACTACTGGGCCTTGAGCTGATTCTTGCCCTTTCCTTGTTCTAACAGCTAGTTTTTGGGTAGAATGCATAAATACCTCCCCAAGGGTTGTTGGGACAAGGTTGTTGGTGCTATTCTTCTATTTATTGAGCTAAGAGCAAGTCTTCTCCCTTATTTGTACATGTGTTACACTTAGTGAATCTGGAGAGCAATTACCTTGTGCATGTGTTGCACTTAGTGAAGGACTTTGTGTCCGTTGAGCTGCGATTCTTGATTTGTTCAAGCAAAAGTCTCTGACTTGTCACTCTTGGAGTTTGCCGACTCCTAGACGGCTTCGGAGGCGTGGTGGTCTGGTGATCTTCTCAAGAAGCTTATGAGAAAGCTCGGTGTATTATGAGTTGTGTGGTGATCACCATCTTCGAAGTGGAGAAAGAGTAACCTTAGTGGATTAAGGTGGTTAAGTTTAATTCATAGAGTCGGTCCAACTCTGTTGGGCTTATCTCAATGTGGATTAGAGGAATCGGCAAGTTTCTAAATACCACAGTAAAATATCGCGTGCCATTGTGATTTATCATCTTGTGCTCAATTTACATTCAAGCAATTTATATTTATTTATTTATTTATTTATTTGAGTACTTGTCATCTTAGGATTGCTTATCTTGATTTAGAATTATATCGTTGGTGCACTTAGTCAAACTTAGATAATTTAGATCTTACTTGTGAAAGCTAAATAGTTTACGCTTCTGCATTATAAATTTGATAGTGGCCTAAAAGAATTTTAAAATCACCTATTCACCCCCCTCTAGTCGGCCTCCTCGATCTTACACTCATGTAAGGCGAACGGTAGCCCCTTGCCCTTCCTCAAGTAGTCTCCTCCTGCGCTTCGATGGTTGTCTCATAGATGCGCAGGATCTCGCATGGATCAGTGTCACGTTTGTAGACCTTTAATGTGGGCATCGTGAAATCCTCCGGCCAGGCGCACCACTGGAGACCTGCACTAAGGGGGGACTCGGTGTCCACTTGCCGGAGGGTGCGTTGCGAGCACCGCCGATGGTGTTCAAACTCTCCATCCTTTCCGCGGCCGCCTCTGCCATGGCAATGGCGAGGTCTGTTGGCTCCGGGCCTCTTGTAGCTCTCATATGGCCCTTTGCAAGTTCGCCAACTCCTGCTACAACATCCCGTAGATTTCCTCTAGCCCACCACCACCTACGCCTGGTGTTGGCACCAGAGTGCTAGGGTTGCTGGTGGTCATCGCAACAATGACGGGCACCGAGGCTACTGGGGCTGCATGAGGCGAGTCCTCACGCCGCAACGTCGTTCGCTCCATGGCCTGTGCCGTTGCTAGAGGACCGTCTTGGCCTCCTACCGTGACACCAGACACAACTACCCTGGTACGCCGCTGCCACAGGGGTGGGGGCCCTCGACCACCGGCTCCATCACCCCCACGGCAATAGAGCCCTTCCTTCGCTTTGAGGCAAATGTCGCCTTCCTCTTCGACGCTATCAAGCCTAGGCGGTTTGGTTTTGCTTGTGGCTTACACACTATTCCCCATAAACGGTGCCATCTGTTGTGGTTACGCCCCAAATAGTAAGAAAGGGGGCTTCGGGGACCTAAGAAGGGTGCCCAGAGCTTAGAACTCAAGAGAGAGGGAAGATGTGCAGAATAGATATCTTTTACCAAATCCGACAAGTATGTATTTCTTCTAATGCTATCCTCCTCCCCTCGTAGTGCCATATGGACCATATTTATAGCTATAGAAAGGATTTTTACACAAATATCCCCTTAAAGCCTTTACTAATAGGGATATACATGTCTTTTCTTTGGCATGCCCTACATAGGCCTGTCGTTTGGCCACATACATATTTGGGCCTGTGTATAATGGGTTGGTTGGGCCTAGGTGAGGGGCCACCCCTGACAAACATTATAATGTGCTTAATTTGAACATTCAGAATTAGATCCTATATTAGAAGAATCATGCTTATCTGTTAAATAAAAACAGGATGAAACCATAGATATTAGCAATGAATGGATGTGTCTCCTTGTCCTGTTATAACTGCAATGATTGCCTAGCATTCCTATGTTAATCATGGCATTTTAGAAATTTGCATCACTCGGAATTTGATGAGTGAGTATTTGAAGCATACTTAACTATGTAACTTTTTTTCTTGCGTTCCTCTTTATCAAGTTTCACCTAAAAGGCAAAAGAACAATAGTTACAGGAGAGCACAATCTATTAGCATTTAATAACGAAGCCATGTTCTTATCCCTTAGGAGTTTCTCGTGGTGGGGCAAATATTTCAGACATTTTCGACATCATCGAGGTATGTACATGTCATTCTAGTACTCTTTTTGCAAACCTCATTCAGGCTAGGAGTGTCTTCATTGCATCGGAACAAAACCTATATTGTCTTGTGTTCCTAGATTAATAAACCGATAAATTATCCGACCTCCATTCATTTATAACATTGTAGTCTAAAATTATGGACTAATATAAAAATAAAAAATATAGCTATATCGTTTGAGACAAGATAAAAAAATTAAAAATATAAAAATTAAATTAAAAATTCAGAAGCTGAAAACCGCCTGTAATAACCGAAATGCAACGTTCGTACCAAACACAAGTAGGCAAACCATGAGCAGGTTACAGTGGAGTGATGGACCATCATGTGACCGTACGCACTGAAGCCATGCATGGAGGTGGGTCTGACCTCGGACAGGTCTCGGTGAGCTGTCAGGCCTATTTTTGTCCGCATCGATCGATAGTAGGTGGTCAAATCATCGGTCCGTGCATGTAGCACCCTGCGTAGCCGAGTATATATGCTTTGTTCTTTTTAACTACACTTATGATTTTTTGGCTGTTTGTATAAAAGATTACAGAGTAATAGAAACTCACGTGCGATTTTTACCAATATAAATGAAGTCAGTAAAGTATGTACTACAATTAACTAGTAGACCCTATCTTGAAAAAATACTTCATTTAAAAGCTAGTTACTGTAGAAAAACCGAAAAACAGCTTTTAGAAACTGAAAAGAACAGTGCCTATGATTCCTCTTGTACGTATATGTAGTACACCAGGGGTTAAATTCTGTCATTTCTGTATAGCATTATGGCCAAATTTTCGACTTTCCAGCTAATTTTTGATTTTAACTTCTATCGACTAATAATATTTATTAGAACTATCAAGTGTATCTAAAAGCCATTAAAAGAACATGGCCTATAAATAGCCTCTAACCCCCAATGCATCCTGATTCCTGGGTGAAAATTATGTCTTGTTTGTGCTGATGCGTGCTATCTTCTCATCTTCTGTCTCTGCTCACGGCCTATTTGGAAGATTTTTCTCGAATTACCGGAAGAACTAAATTGTTTATTGTAAAATTTATGCATTCTGTGCAAACCCTATTAATTATGTTTGTGCTTTTTCGATGTATGGTTTATGTATGTAGTGTGATAGTGTGTGGATCAAACATGAAGGTAAATAGCTGCATACTGTGCCACAGAGGCGTCGCAGTAGCAGTAGATGGGCGACTGGTACAACTGAATTTGGAGAGCGTCTTGTATTGAGTTGTATACACCAATCAGTTTGACTAAAATCTTAAATTGCTGAAACAATTTTGCTCAAATTATTTAGTCTATTTGTGACGCGGAAAGTTTGTTGAAGCTTCATATATATAGGGCCTGTTCTTTTAATTTTGACTTATGGTTTTAATGAAATTTTTGAATTTTTCATTGCATTTTACAGTGCATTACGGAAAAGCAGATATTCGCTTGCAATTTTGACAGTGAGATATTAGGCTTTTAACGTGTAGATCGTTTAACTGTAGACCCCATCTTGAAAAAATACTCCGTTTGAAAGTTAGTCTTGTGTAAAAGCCAAAAGCACGGCCGGAGGAAAAAACAGAACCCATATATATATATATATATATATATATATATATATATATATATATATTTAAAATCAATATAAATCATCTCAGATTCCTAGAGTGTAGACCTCAAATGGGCCCTTCGTAAGGGAACCAGATGTCTGCTGACACCTCTTCTTTGAAGTTTGAATTCCACTGATATTCCTGCTCTTAGTGGAAGGCACCTGAAGCGTTAGGAATTCATTCATTAGCAGACCGACAGCTAGGATTAGATGCCTGCATGGCCTGTCAACTTGTACAAGATTTTATTCCGGAAAGGACCTCTTTTTAAGGCTTGTTTATTTCAACTTAGTTTTTACTTTCTGACTTATTTTCACTATTCTTAATTTCATCTTTTTATGATTTTTTAGCTTTTTTATCGGTTCTTTTTTTCCGTATTCATTTGCATTGTCCAAGGTTAGCTAATCTGTATTGTCCCAAATAAGCCACTATCAACTATAGTGTAATATAAGTCAATTACAATGTAATTTCAGCTATAAGCTACTTTTTTCAGCCGAAATGAGGGAGCTGTTAATAAAGTGTACTTGGACCAGCAGAAATTCTATGCATTAGGTCTATTTCGGGCCTGTTCTTTAAGTCAAAAGCCGGTGACTTTTGGCTTTTGCTACAGTACCTAACTTTCAAACGGAGTATTTTCTCAAGACGGGGTCTACAAGTTAAACGATCTACACGTTAAAAGCCCAATATCTGTACCAACCAAAATCGCAAGTGAGTGTCTGTTTCTCCGTAATCATCTGTAAGCACCAAAATTCAAAATTTCACCAAAAGCCATAAGCCGTGAAAAAAGAACGACCCTTCATTACTAAGCATGTACATAATCCCTCCAGTGATTCGCAACTCCAAGTGGCCCACAATTGCAATGGAGTGTACATAATTAGTAGAGAGGACAGTGGGCCTGTTCTTTTTCTTGCGACTTATGGCTTTTGGTGAAATTTTGAATTTTAATGCTTTACTGATGATTGAAAAATAGATACGTGTTTGCAATTTTGGCTAGTACAGATGTTAAGCTTTTAACGTATACTACGTTTAACTTGCAGACCCCGTTTTAAGAAAATACTCCGTTTAAAAGTTAGGTACTGTAGCGGCTGCGAAAAGCCGTCCGGCTTTTGCCCAGCCGAACAGGGCCAGTATGAGAGGATGTAATTGTTCATTCTGTTCTTTCGACAGATCCAGGGCAGAAAGTGGATTTTCTGTTTCAGGATGACAGAAGAAAAGTAAATAGGCCCATAGATGGCGCCGTCAGGCCCATCCTGTTAGTAGATCGAGCCCACTTGAACATTCATGGGGATTGCAGTTATGTAGCGTCGAAGGACAGATCGGAACACCGAACAACAAGTGAGATTCAGCCTGTCAGACCTCATCTCTAGTAAGGAGCAAAAGTCTAGGACAACTATGATTTGGTTGCAGTGTTGTACCATCGCCGGTTTTACACAGGAATATCAACGGTGATCTTCCTTAACAAAATATAAAGGAGCTGTTTGGCAACAGCTGTGGTTTATAGGTTTTAGCTGGAAATTTTGAATATTGGCTGTTTACGGTACAGATCACGGAGAGAGACGTACTCACTTGCGATTTTGGATGGTACAGATGTTATGCTTTTAACGTGTATATCATTTAACTTGTAGAACTCGTTTTAAAAAAATACTCTGTTTAAAAGTTAGGTACTATAACAAAAATCAAAAATCATCAGCTTCAGAGAAAAAGAACAGACTATAATCGAGGAAATACGGGTAGTAGATGCGATCGGCTTTTCATGTAGAAAAGTTAAAGGAAATTATATACGTGCAGCGCGTGCCGACTCGATTTCAACAGCAAGATCACATCGAACTCGGTCAGATACCAATAAAGCTTGAAGCGAGGGCGAAGTGATAGGTGGCTAACAATCATAAGGCTTCCCATCTATTATAAGATTGATCGAACTATTACCCACTGAGGACCCCATTCGATGAGAACTCAAGTTTACTTCCATGGGTAAGGCGGATTGCCCGGTGTGCTGCAGTTGGGTTTATTTTTACGGTTTATGACTGAATTTTTATTGTAGTCGGTTAAAATTACACTATAGTTGATGATGGCTTATTTGACATAATTAAATTTAAAATAAAAAAATGGGTTAGCCCAGCACGTATAATACAGACGAATATAAAAAAAATCGGCAAAAAGCTAAAAAAATCTTTAAAAATCAGAAAAAAAAATTTAAAAATAATAAAAAATAAACCGAGAGCCACAAGCACAAGCCCAAACGAACATGACCTATCATAACACTCGGAACGGGCAGACGGCGCGCGTTGACCGCTGCAGGAGATGGAGGCACGTTCGTACGGAGCTGGCGCATCAGAAGAGGCATGTACACCGCCGGCCGTGTCATGTGTTGGCAAGAAGAAGCCACTGCGGCGCCGACGCTAAATTTAGCAACTGGTGAACAAGATTCTAAATAGGGTGGATAGCGGGCATTATAGCGGACGCTATATTTTCATAGTGTATTCTAAATAATAGTGATAATTTTGAGTTTTAGATGCATATCTAAATTATGTCTTGTGTCAAACTAACATGGAATAGATATAATGTGCCAAATTACAAGCATAGAAAACATATATATTATAATAATTTTGTATATATGATTTGAAACAATGCTAAAACCGATATATTGGCCGCTACAATGGCGATATCGTCTCCTACCACTGTAATAGCGTCTGCTACCAGTGTAGTAGCGCTTGCTATCTCCACTATAAAGGCATGTTTGATACAGCCGCGGTTTATAGTTTTTAGCTGAAAATTTTAAATCTTAGCTGTTTGCGACAGATATTATAGAGAAATACTCGCTTGCGATTTTCGTTGATATAGATGTTGGGCTTTTAACGTGTACTATAATTAACTTGTAGATCCCGTCTTGAGAAAATACTCTGTTTGAAAGTTAGGTACTGTAGCAAAAGCTAAAAATCATTTTTAGAAACTACAAAGAACAGGGCCTAAGTCTGCTATATTTTAATGCCCTATTTTATAGGGTCCAAAAAAATCCAGTATTTTACACCGCTGCGACGTCACAGTAACGTTTATCTCCTGCTGCTGCAATAGCGGCCGCTACGTCCACTCTTCAGTACACCGCTGATGAGAACCATCTTCTTTGCCCGTCCGGAGCGCTGCAGTCTTTTGGGCACTGTTAATCGCAAATAAGGATTCATGGACCGGTAGGTGATGGGCTGCGACCAACACAAATGGCCAAATCTCCGAACCGAAGCTGACATGCGGGACCCACAAGATCTTCTTAGCTCCCTTCTCTTTCCATGGCTGTGCAACGGCGCAAATTGCAGCTGCCGTTCCATGACGGGCCACACATACATACACAGCCTCTCTTTTCGTGGGGCTGTGGTGTGCGCCGGCGACGGGAGGGCAGACGGCGACTGGCAGTTGCATTCAGGATCACGTTCCCCGGCTACTCTCCTTCCAAACTCCAACCACCTTTCCTCCTTCCGTGTCTCCATTTTGCAGTGTACCCTGTCGTACGTTCCAGTCACTGCTTTACAAATCATATCCATGCCTCTCAGCCTTGCGCCAAGAAACACATGCCATTGTCGTAGTCTTGTGTTCTGAGGAAACGAACGGAGAAAGATGGGGTTCGTGGAGATCATTGGGAAGTACAGGGTTGGCCGGACCGTCGGCGAGGGCACGTTCGCCAAGGTCAAGCTGGCCGTCGACACCGACACCGGCAGGAACGTCGCGGTGAAGATCATCGACAAGAAGACGGTGCTCAGGAACAACCTGATGTATCAGGTGAGAGAAAAATGCTGCTTAATTCTGCGTATTCGTTGCGATGTTTTCGTGGTTAAGGGATTGCTATTGATTAAGCGGATTCTTGACGTTTTTGAAGGTGAAAAGAGAGATCGGCGTGATGAAGCTTCTCAGCCACCCTAACATAGTCAAGATATACGAGGTAAATTGGCTTACATTTCTTGTAATTACCCGCAGCAACATCGGGATTTCAGCAGGATTTTTCTTGCGCAGGTTATTGCGACGAAGACGAAGATATGTCTAGTGATGGAGTATGTTTCGGGGGGGCAGCTCTCTGACAAGCTAGTAAGATATCTT
The DNA here is from genome assembly GCA_036346245.1 of Bonia amplexicaulis. Taxonomy (NCBI): domain Eukaryota; kingdom Viridiplantae; phylum Streptophyta; class Magnoliopsida; order Poales; family Poaceae; genus Bonia; species Bonia amplexicaulis. The sequence goes on along the minus strand of CM070738.1, from coordinate 2,689,375 downwards.
CATCAAGTAACCACTGTTAATTAGTATTGACAGCCTTAAGGCAGGAGCCTACTTCTTATGCTCTGAATTTTCTGTTAAGAGTTACCTCAAGAGACTGGATGAGTGGGAAGCAAAGAAGTACTTCTACCAGTTGATTGATGCTGTTGACTATTGCCATCGGAGAGGCGTCTTTCACAGAGATCTCAAGGTCAAGATATTGTATATTCTCCCTTAATTACATGTTCAGATACAAGTCATTTCATCACTGAAGTAATTGCTTTCTATTCTTGCTTAATTATATCCCTTTATAAGTGATCACATCACTGAGTTATTATACTTCCTGATGGTGTAAACAGCCTGAAAACTTTCTGCTAGATAATCAAGGCGATCTCAAGGTATCTGATTTTGGCCTCAGTGTGCTAAGGAAGGTTAGAACTTGCAAAGATTACGGGATCAATTAATTTAATGTGTCAATGATTCAAATTCAACTCTGAAACTTTTTGTTTAAATAAATTTCTCTGATTCAGCCAGGACAGTTGCTATCCACATCCTGCGGCTCGCCATGCTATGTAGCTCCTGAGGTATTCAAAATCCTGTAGTACTGCAGCAAAAATAAGAGCATGGAATGGCCTACCTAGAGTTACATCATACATGTTGCCACCTGCAAAGTTTCACTAATTTGCATTGCCGACTTATGAATTGAGATTATCTTATAGGTGATTCAGCACAAGAGTTATGATGGGGCGGCTGCAGACATCTGGTCCTGCGGCGTGATCCTATTTGAACTTCTTGCTGGTTACCTCCCATTTGAAGACCGCAGCTTGACAAACTTGTACAGAAGGGTAAACATCCGCATCTGATACCACCTTTTACTCTGCTGTACCTTGTTGATTTGAGATTTCCTAACTGACAGTTCTTGTCTCAATAGATATCTCGAGCGCAATTCGCTTTCCCGCAATGGCTCACAATCCCGCAGAAGAAGATTATTTTTAGGATACTTGATCCATCTCCTATAACGGTAATTAATCCTATGAGAAATGTTTATGTAGTTCTATAGAAGTATTAGGCAACTATTTTGTAGGACTGGATAGGTAACAGGGGGTGAATGGTGCCTTGAAAATTTTCTCAAAGTATTCACTTATCTCTTTTCTCCGATAGCTACAAAGCTATGAAGATTAGAGTAGGAATCTCACTTGAAAGCTGAAGAAACAGAGTCGAACACAACTAGTCAGCAGGAAAAACAACTTGGTCGAAATTAGACTACTAGTCGGAAATTCAACGTGGTCAGGAATCAACTGTCGGACGGAAGTTACTGTGGTCGGAGATCGACTGCTAGTCGGATCCCAACGTAGTCGGAAATAGACTATCGGACGGGGATCACCATGGTTGGAGATCGACTGCCAGTCAGGATTCAACATGGTTGGAATTCGACTGCCTGTTGGGATCATAGAGGCGAGAACGACCATATTAGAAAACATCGTTGTCGGATTTCAACTACAATGGTCGAAGACCAGAGAGCGATCAAAAACCAACGCAGTCGAAAACCAACGTGGTCAAAGCCAACGTGGTCGTAACCAACGTGGTCAAAACCAACGTAGTCGAAACTATCGTGGTTGAAACCGATGTTGTCGAAGACCGACGTGGTCGATGATCAGCGTGTGGTTGAGAGACCAGCGTGGTCAAGGACCAATAAGTGGTCAAAAACCAACACGATCAAAGACTGATGTGATCATAACATACGTGGTCAAAGACCAATATGTGCGGTCGAATAACCAACGTGGTCGAGGACCTGAGAGTGGTCACAAACCCAAGTGTTTGAATCAAAGTTGAAATCCGACTAGTAAGATACCGACCAGTGAGTGGTCGACCTATAAGCAATCAAAACCAAAGCAATGTGGTCACAACAAGTTGAACCTCGACCAATGTGATCGACGACCACTGAATGGTCAAAAATCAAAGTGGCCAGAGAACAGGGACTCTAGTACTACCACTACAAGGCTTGCGGTACTACCGTTTCTCCCAGAAGAATAGGGTTGACGCGAGAACCAAAATCGACAAAACTTTCAATCAACTAAAAGAATCAGAAGAGGCACACGACTACACTGTCTAAGACTATTGAGCGATCGAAAGCAGATGTGGTCGTAAACGACTAGATATATCAGAGAAGGCGCACGACCACCAGATCTAAAATCATTGAGCGGTCGAAATCAGATACGATGCAATTTGAAACTTGACCGTGGTCAAAACCGGACGCGGTTGAAAACGATTCGGAAGAACAGAGCAATCACATGACCGCAAGATCTAAAATCCACATATATTTTGATTAAAAGATCAAATGGCCGTAAAACTTTGTACGCAAATTGCTTAAGGTCTCAAGTGGCTATTCCAATCTTGAATTAAAAAATCCATGACTAAGATGAGACCTTTTTGCGATTTGATTAAGCTCACATGAACAGAGATCTAAAACCGAAATCATTGAGTAAAACTTGCTTGTGAGTCAAAGATAGCCAAGATGGCTTTATTACATTCCCACATGTCACAGTGAGTCATAACATCAACGAAATCAAGCCAAAAATCACTAGATCAAGAAATCACCTGACAGGACCAAAATCAAGTAAACACAAGATTTCTTGATAAACTTGCTGTTGAAGTGCCTCAATAATTGGAGGTCAATCTCAAGAGATTATCCCCATCTCGTCCATGTCCTTGGCACAGCGAGATCAAGAGAAGATCAGAAGAGAGATCAACCCAACTGAAACAAGAACAACATAATGAGATCAGGAAGGGGTTGAGAGAAAAAAAACCAACTTAAAACCAGAGCAAAATCAATCAGACAAAAGATACACAAAATGTAGATCAAAGATTGATGTATTACTTACTTAAGATGATTGGTTTTACAACCACTCCACTCAGAAGGACAGGGCTCTAAAGCTAGAGCACACACCCACTCTCTAACCTAACTTCCATAGGAGGGAGGAGGAGCTAGCCACCAAAAGGTCTAGCCAACTTTTTCACACCCTAACTCTTGCCTCCCCTCCCCTTATATAGGCTCATAATTTGAACCAAAATCTAATGGATCAATCCATTAAGCCAAACTAAGGATGACCCGCTAACCCCACCTAACACCTGGTTTTACTCTCATGCACGTTTCTCAAAGCGGCTTACCATCATTAACCCATTAGTGAATCAACATTTGATCCACTTCACATTTTTCAGCACGTACAAGACCTAAAACACTTAGGACAACGCCGCAGTTTCACACACCATCACTTTTCCCGGTATTGGGCAATTTTACCAAAATATCCCTCTACCACCTTCCTCGAAGCTTCCCGCTTCCTTTGCCACGAAGTATCGTCCATGCTTCGCTATCTTCCATGTGGCCCCAATGACTTGTCATCAAGCCTCTCGCGCGTCCGGATCCCACCGAACCGTCCTCGCTTACAAACGATCCAATCACTTGGTGCACCACATGCTTCTCCTCGCACATGACGGCACCCGGCATCATCGACCGCACAGGACCTCGGATCCTTCCTAAGCCTAGTCCTGGTCCACCTTGCCATTACTCGTCATGTCCACCGCCGGTAGCTCCCGATCTGGTTTTTCATCGTCCCGGCTTGTAACCACCCCACAAGTCTCGGTCATCTTCAGCATCTCCCTGACTGTTCTGGACCTCAGCACCACCATGTGCCTAGTCCCGGTCCTCCTACGCTTCACAATGACATAGCTCCAAAGTCATGCAACCAACACCAACAAGCAAACCGTCACATAGCACCGCACAACACACAAAGATCATCAACTTGCGTAATTTATCCATACAATGCACAATGCAAAAAGTATGCACCCAAATTACCGATCTTAATCCTAGAACCAATCAATAAATCCATGTGCACATTAGCAACAACACTCAAGTCAAACCATGACCAGAACCCAAGAATTCCAAAGAACAACCTCAGACCACCGAGATAAGCCAGTCTGATCACCAGCTGGTCTGAC